>CM053027.1:622543938-622696438 GCA_028564925.1 Lithobates sylvaticus | reverse complement strand
TCCTATGGCAACAGTTTTTTTAACAGTTTCTAACACAAGTTGCAACGACCTTCTTTACTTCCTATACAATCACTTCTTGTAGATCTTCACTCAACTGAGCTCCCAGTCTCTCTCACTAGACTTGCTGATCCACTGCCACTGGACCCCCCGAGCTCTTCTGATCCTCACACTCAGTATCTTCCTCACGCGTCACCCCCGGCTTCCACGCTGGGTCCCTAGCTTGGCACTCCAGATACTCCTCAAGCATCACCCCATTGGCCTGCTTGGTCCCAACTTGGCACACAAAGCTGCTCTGCAAGTGTCACCTCCGCTGGCTGGGTCCCTGGCTTGGCACACAAAGC
The DNA here is from genome assembly GCA_028564925.1 of Lithobates sylvaticus. Lineage (NCBI taxonomy): Eukaryota > Metazoa > Chordata > Amphibia > Anura > Ranidae > Lithobates > Lithobates sylvaticus. The sequence continues at coordinate 622,696,097 of CM053027.1, read as the reverse complement.
TGCTCTGCAAGCGTCACCTCCGCTGGCTGGGTCCCTGGCTTGGCACACAAAGCTGCTCTGCAAGCGTCACCTCCGCTGGCTGGGTCCCTGGCTTGGCACACAAAGCTGCTCTGCAAGCGTCACCTCCGCTGGCTGGGTCCCTGGCTTGGAACACAAAGCTGCTCTGCAAGCGTCACCTCCGCTGGCTGGGTCCCTGGCTTGGCACACAAAGCTGCTCTGCAAGCGTCACCTCCGCTGGCTGGGTCCCTGGCTTGGCACCCGCTGAAGTTTCCCGATTCTTCACCGTCCCCGGTTGCTGAGAATACTGCTCCGGTACTTGCTTCAGCTACTCACTGTGGTCCCCGGTAACAAGGTGGATGGTCCCTTAGTGGCGACAGCTTCCCCTCTACCTCCGACCACGACAGGTTCTCCGGCCGGCAGAACCGTCACTTCTGGTTGGACTGCCAGCTGCAATCCCAACCCTACGCTGCTCTCTTGCTTCTGGATAGGCCCTCAGACAGCCTAGCAGCCAGATGTCCCCGGGATAGGCCTCAGGCTCCGGCCTAGCAGCCCGGGGCAGCACAACACACATCCACCCAGACAGCTGTCCAGGTGGCACAGAACACAGATCACCTGACCCCATCCAAATATATAGGCTCTCCGAGCAGGCCAAGGGTTCCAATTGGCTGAGACACCCCATATACTCCTAACCTGTCCTTGCATTACCCTTGTCTAATGTCGCCAGGTACCCGGCCACCCAGCGACAGAAGAGAGAAGTGCAGCAATTCCAGACTTAGGGTGAAATCAATTGATTCCTAACAATTGGCCAGGGCAACTACACCTGGCAAGTAAATTTAGGAGCAACCCTGCCTAAACATCAGGGTTCTACACAATAAAAAAATAATTTTTTGGAAGATAATGTTACCAAAAAAAGCTAATTTGTCTGAAAGTGACAAAGTTATTGTTGAGTATACAGGTAATCGTGGGGTAAGAGCTGAACTGGTTGGTACATATATCAGGTATCGCATAATATTTTCCTGCCCTTTTTCCAGATCGCGGTCACCATGACGGCACAGGAGCTGGTGGAGACGCTGCTGGAGAGGCGGAACATCTTGCCGAAGGCGGGAGAATATTGGAGCTGCGTGGAGGTGGATACCACAGACGAGATAGGTAGGCGGGTGGCAGCATCTGTATGAGGTACAAATTGGCGGTATTGACAACGTTTTTTGACTTCCCGTTAAAAGCCCCTGAATGAATTTGCCGTAGACTGTAAACCATGTGACCCCCCCCCCCCCCCCCCCCATATATATACTTACAGTTACAGATACAGATGTTTCTTATCAACAAGGAAACAAGATATCTTATTACAACAATTGGTGAACTGTTCTTCAGACGGTCACTGGTACCAATGCTGGAGGTTATTATTATGGTCACTGGTACCAATGCTGGAGGTTATTATTATGGTCACTGGCACCAGTGCTGGAGGTTATTATTATGGTCACTGGTACCAATGCTGGGGGTTATTATTATGGTCACTGGTACCAGCGCTGGGGGTTATTATTATGGTCACTGGTACCAGTGCTGGGGGTTATTATTATGGTCACTGGTACCAATGCTGGGGGTTATTATTATGGTCACTGGTACCAATGCTGGGGTTATTATTATGGTCACTGGTACCAATGCTGGGGGTTATTATTATGGTCACTGGTACCAATGCTGGGGGTTATTATTATGGTCACTGGTACCAATTCTGGGGGTTATTATTATGGTCACTGGTACCAATGCTGGGGGTTATTATTATGGTCACTGGTACAAAAGCTGGGGGTTATTATTATGGTCACTGGTACCAATGCTGGGGGTTATTATTATGGTCACTGGTACCAGTGCTGGAGGTTATTATTATGGTCACTGGTACCAATGCTGGGGGTTATTATTATGGTCACTGGTACCAGTGCTGGGGGTTATTATTATGGTCACTGGCCCCAATGCTGGAGGTTATTATTATGGTCACTGGTACCAATGCTGGGGGTTATTATTATGGTCACTGGTACCAATGCTGGGGGTTATTATTATGGTCACTGGTACCAGTGCTGGAGGTTATTATTATGGTCACTGGCACCAGTGCTGGGGGTTATTATTATGGTCACTGGTACCAATGCTGGGGGTTATTATTATGGTCACTGGTACCAGTGCTGGGGGTTATTATTGTGGTCACTGGCACCAATGCTGGGGGTTATTATTATGGTCACTGGCACCAATGCTGGAGGTTATTATTATGGTCACTGGCACCAATGCTGGGGTTATTATTATGGTCACTGGCACCAGTGCTGGAGGTTATTATTGTGGTTGCTTGCACAAATGCTGGGGGTTATTATTATGGTCACTGGCACCAATTCTGGGGGTTATGTTTATGGTCACTGGTACCAGTGCTGGGGGTTACAGTGCCTTGAAAAAGTATTCATACCCCTTGCAATTTTCCACATTCTGTCATGGTACATCCAAAAATGTAAATGTATTTTATTAGGATTTTATGTGATAGACCAACACAAAGTGGCACATAATTGTAAGGGGAAGGAAAATGATAAATTGTTTTCAACATTTTTTTACAAATAAATATGTGAAAAGTGTGGGGGGTACATTTGTATGGCGCCCCCCTGAGTCAATACTTTGTAGAACCACCTTTCTCTACAATTACAGCTGCAAGTCTTTTTGGGGATGTCTCTACCAGCCTTGCACATCTAGAGAGGGACATTTTTGCCCATTCTTCTTTGCAAAATAGCTCAAGCTCTGTCAGATTGGATGGAGAGCGTCTGTGAACGGCAATTTCCAAGTCTTGCCACAGATTCTCAATGTGATTTAGGTCTGGACTGTGACTGGGCCAACACATGAATATGCTTTGATCTAAACCATTCCATTGTAGCTCTGGCTGTATGTTTCGGGTCGTTGTCCTGCTGGAAGGTGAACCTCCCCCCACAGTCTCAAGTCTTTTGCAGACTCTAATGCCGCGTACACACGACCAGACTTTCCGGCAAACTAGGTCCAACTTTCCGTAGAGTTCCGACAGACTTTCCGAACGGACTATATCCGGTCGAAAGTCCGTTCGTTTTTGACGCGGTGACGTAAACGGGACTAAAGAATAGCCAGCAGCCAATAGCTGCCCTTGCATCGTATTTGGTCCGCCGGACCAAGCACACAGACGAATGGCTTTCCCGATTTGAGTCCGTCGGAATTGAGTCCATCGGATAGATTTGAAACATGTTCTATTTCTAGGTCTGCTGTATTTTATTCCCGAAAAACAAACGGATTAGCCCACACAGTCCGACGGACTAATCCTATCGGACCTAGTTTACCTGAAAGTCTGCTCGTGTGTTCGCGGCATAACAGGTTTTCTTCCAAGATTGTCCTGTATTTGTCTCCATCCATCTTCCCATCAACTCTGACCAGCTTCCCTGTCCCTGCTGAAGAAAAGCATCCCCACCACATGATGCTGCCACCACCATGTTTCACGGTGTGTTCAGGGTGATGTGCAGTGTTAGTTTTCCCCCACACATAGCGTTTTACTTTTAGGCCAAAAAGTAAAATTTTGGGCTCATCTGACCAGATCACCTTCTTCCACATGTTTTCTGTGTCCCCCACATGGCTTCTCACAAACTGCAAACAGGACTTCTTATGACTTTCTTTCCACAATTAGTTTCTTCTTGTCTCTCTTCCATAAAGGGCAGATTTGTGGTGTGCACGACTAATGCCACGTACACACGAGCGGAATTTCGGCCAGCAAAAGACCAATGAGAGCTTTTCTTGAGAAAATAGACTTTTGCTGGCCGAATTTCCACCAGCAAAAGTTTGAGAGCATGTTTCTATCGGAAATTCCGACCGTCTGTAGCAATTCCGACACGCATTTCGATTCATGGTTGGAAGCATTGAACTTAATTTTCTCGGCTCGTCGTAGTGTTGTATGTCCACGTTCTTGACGGTCAAAAGTTCAGAGAACTTTTGTGTGACCGTGTGTATGCAAGCCAAGCTTGAGCGGAATTCCCTCGGAAAAACCATTCAAGACGGAAAATCGGCTCGTGTGTGCGGGGCATCATAGTTGTCCTGTGGACAGATTCTCCCCCCTGAGCTGTGGATCTCTGCAGCTCCTCCAGAGTCACCATGGACCTCTTGGCTCTTCTCTGATGAATGCTCTCCTTGCCCGGCCGGTCAGTTTAGGTGGACGCCCATGTCTTGGTAGGTTTGCAGTTGTGCCATACTCTTTCCATTTTCCGATGATGGATTGAAAAGCTTGGGATGTTTTTTTTATAACCTAAACCTGTTGTAAACTTCTTCACAACTTTATCCCTGACCTGTCTGGTGTGTTCCTTGGCCTTCGTGATGCCGTTTGTTCTCCAAAGTTCTCTAACAAACCTCTGAGGGCTTCACAGAACGGCTGTATTTATACTGAGATTAAATGACACACAGGTGGACTCTATTTACTAATTAGGTGACTTCTGAAGGCAATTGGTTCCACTAGATTTTAGTTAGGGCTATCAGAGTAAAGGGGGCTGACACGTCACACTTTTCACATATTTATTTGTAAAAAAAAAATGGAAAACCATTTATCATTTTTCCTTCCACTTCACAATTATGTGCCACTTTGTGTTGGTCTATCACAGTGATGGCGAACCTTTTTGAGCCTGAGTGCCCAAATTTAAATAAATACGTTGGTTTTGTGTGGCAAAGTGCCAACATGGCAATTTGCGAGAGAGGGGGGCTGAACAAAAGAGATGGGTATGTGAGAGAGAGAGAGAGAGAGGGGGGGGGGCAGAGAGAGTTGGGGGTGTGAGAGAGCTGCTGAGAAGGAGGGGGGCTGAGAGAGGGGGGGCAGAGAGAAAGGCATGTGAGATGCTGAGAGAGAGGGGGAACAGAGAGAGGGAGGGAACAGAGAGGGTGGTGGGCTGAGAGAGAGAGAGGGGTGTAAGAGAAATGCTGAGAGAGAGGGGGAACAGAGAGAGGGAGGGGTGCGAGAGATATGCTGAGAGAGAGAGGGAGATGGGCTGAGAGAGAGAGGGGGGGGGGGGACAGAGAGAGAGGGGTGTGAGACAAATGCTGAGAGAGAGGTGAGCTGAGAGAGAGGAGGAACAGAGAGAAGGAGGGGGGGACAGAGAGAGAGATGGGGGACAGAGAGAGAGAGATTGGGAACAGAGAGAGAGAGATGGGGGACAGAGAGAGAGATGGGGGACAGAGAGAGAGATGGGGGACAGAGAGAGAGATGGGGGACAGAGGGAGGGGGGACGGAGATAGAGATGGGGGACAGAGAGAGGGAGGGGGGACAGAGAGAGAGATGGGGGACAGAGAGAGGGAGGGGGACAGAGAGAGGGAGGGGGGACAGAGAGAGGGAGGGGGGACAGAGAGAGGGATGGGGGACAGAGAGAGAGTTGGGGGACAAAGAGAGAGATGGGGGACAGAGAGAGAGATGGGGGACAGAGAGAGAGGGGGGGACCGAGAGAGAGATGGGGGACCGAGAGAGAGATGGGGGACCGAGAGAGAGATGGGGGACAGAGAGAGAGGGGGGGGACAGAGAGAGAGATGGGGGACAGAGAGAGAGAGAGAGAGAGAGATGGGGGACAGAGAGAGAGATGGGGGACAGAGAGAGAGATGGGGGACAGAGAGAGAGATGGGGGACAGAGGGAGGGGGGACGGAGATAGAGATGGGGGACAGAGAGAGGGAGGGGGGACAGAGAGAGAGATGGGGGACAGAGAGAGAGAGGGGGGACAGAGAGAGGGAGGGGGGACAGAGAGAGGGAGGGGGGACAGAGAGAGAGAGGGGGGACAGAGAGAGGGATGGGGGACAGAGAGAGAGTTGGGGGACAAAGAGAGAGATGGGGGACAGAGAGAGAGATGGGGGACAGAGAGAGAGGGGGGGACAGAGAGAGAGATGGGGGACCGAGAGAGAGATGGGGGACCGAGAGAGAGATGGGGGACAGAGAGAGAGGGGGGGACAGAGAGAGAGATGGGGGACAGAGAGAGAGATGGGGGACAGAGAGAGAGGGGGGGACAGAGAGAGGGGGGGACAGAGAGAGAGATGGGGGACAGAGAGAGAGGGGGGGGACAGAGAGAGAGGGGGGACCGAGAGAGAGATGGGGGACAGAGAGAGGGGGGGGGGACAGAGAAAAAGAAGGGGGACAGAGAGAGAGGGGTGCGAGAGAGATGCCAAGAGAGGGGGGAACAGAGAGATGGGGGGGCTGAGAGGAGCGAGATACCTCTAGCTCTGTCTTGGACCCTCTCGTGTGCCCACAGAGATGGCTCTGCATGCCATAGGTTCGCCATCACTGGTCTATCACATAAAATCCCAATAAAATACATTTACGTTTTTGGTTGTAACATGACAAATTGTGGAAAATTTCAAGGGGTGTGAATACTTTTTCAAGGCACCGTATTATTGTGGTCGCTGGTACCAATGCCGAGGAATGTTATTGAGGTCACTGGCACCAATCCAGGCAAGCAGAATTTTCAGAATTCACAGTGAGAGGTGGCACCCTTGCCTTGCAGCACTGGGGTCCTGGGTTCAAATCTCAGCTGCACGGCGTGTGGATGTCCTTCCTGTGTTTGTGTGTTTTTCCAAGTGCTCTAATCCCCACCAGAACCACCTGAGTGGGACTGTGATGGGGGACATTAGAGTGTGAGCTCCTTCATGGGGCCGGGATTCATAATGATTGGCTCAATGTTCTCTTTGCAGCACTCTACACCCTGCAAGTTGAAAGATCTAAATCTTTCCAATGGCCGATTGGTTCACTTTACCATAACGTGCCTCAGACATAAAGACCTCGGTGGAATCCCAAGGATTGTTTTGGTTTAAACTTCTTTGCAGTGACTTCATTTTTTTACGGTTTCCCACCTTCCCTTCTCTCTGCAGAGCGCCCCCTACACTTCTCCGAGAAAGTGCTGCCAATCTTCCACACCAGTGCCAACAGCAGCACCCACCTGGTGGTAAAAGAGGACCCCAACATGGACGCCATGCTATTTTACCTTAGTAAGTGGCCTGATCTACATCAATTATGCATGCATGGGGGGGGGGGGGGGGGGTACGATTATGCTAACATAATTGCCCCAGAACGTGTAAAGGGGACGGTCACAGCAATGTTATGTGCTGTATGATACAAATACGTATTGCTATTGACTACCAATGAGGAGGGTATGATATAGAACTGTCACTGGGGTTATTATTGCCGTCACTGACACCAACTTTGGGGGTTATTATTGTGGTCACTGACTATCAATGAAGGTGGTATGATATAGCACTGACACTGACCACTGATTTGGCTAGTATTGCTGACACCAGTGATGGGGATTGTTATTGGGGTTATTGGCACAAATGCTGCGGGTTATTATGGTGGCCACTGACACCACTGATGGGAGTTGTTATTGCGGTCACTGACTCCAATGCTAGGAATTCGTACTGTGGTCACTGACACCAATCCTAGGGAACAGTATTGCATTCTCAGACACCAATGATGGGGGTTATTATTGTGGTCAGTGGCACCAATGATGGGGGTTATTATTGTGGTCACTGGCACCAATGATGGGGGTTATTATTGTGGTCACTGGCACCAATGATGGGGGTTATTATTGTGGTCACTGGCACCAATGATGGGGGTTATTATTGTAGTCACTGGCACCATGGCTGATAGTTATCATTGCAGCTGCTTAAACCAATGCTGGGGGTTATTATTGTGGTCAGTGGCACCAATGGGTTACTATTTAGGTCACTGGCACCAATCCTGGGGGTTATTATTACATTCACTTATATCAGTGCTGGGGGTTACTATTTAGGTCACTGGCACCAATCCTGGGGGTTATTATATAGCACTGGTACTGACCACTGATTTTGCCATTATTTCAGTCACTGACACCAGTGCTAGGGATTGTTATTGGGGTTATTGGCACAAATGCTGGGGGTTATTATGGTGGCCACTGACACCACTGATGGGAGTTGTAATTGCGGTCACTGACTCCAATGCTAGGAATTCGTACTGCGGACATTGTCACCAATGCTGGGGGTTATTATTGTTGTCAGTGGCACCAATGCTGGGGGTTATTATTTGTTGTCAGTGGCACCAATGCTGGGGGTTATTATTGTTGTCAGTGGCACCAATGCTGGGGGGTTACTATTTAGGTCACTGGCACCAATCCTGGGGGTTATTACATTCACTTATACCAGTGGCACCAATGCTGGGGGTTATTATTGTGGACACTGGCACCAATCCTGGGGGTTATAACATTCACTTATACCAATGCTGGGGGTTATTATTGTGGACACTGGCACCAATGCTGGGGGTTATTATTGTGGACACTGTCACCAATGCTGGGGGTTATTATTGTGGACACTGGCACCAATGCTGGGGGTTATTATTGTAGTCACCGGTACCAATGCTATGGGTTATTATTATTATACCAATGCTATGGGTTATTATTATTATACCAATGCTAGGGGTTATTATTGTTATTATCACTGGCACCGATGCTGGGGGTTATTTATTGTAGTCACTGCCACCAATGCTGGGGGTTATTATTGTGGACACTGGCACCAATGCTGGGGGTTATTTATTGTAGTCACTGCCACCAATGCTGGGGTTATTATTGTAGTCACTGGCACCAATGTTGGGGGTTATTATTGTGGTCACTGGCTCCAATGCTGGGGGGTTATTTTTGAATGGGCTACCTAACTCAACACAATGTACTTCAACATGCTGCTACTGGGTGGCCCTCTGGAATTCGCAGGGGCTGCACTTGAAGACCTTTATAATTTTCAAGAGCACCACTGGCATACCTGACCAATCCTTCCAAAGTGTATCCTATCCGTCCCTTGGGCTACAGAGTTGTTGGTGAGCTTGAAGCTGGGTACATGCTACAAGCTCCAATTTTATTGTACAACCTTCTTTAGATCTACCAACATCTACTGTACATACTGTGAGAGCCCAGACTTGGAAACTGAAGGAAATTCTACAGATTGTGAGATGCGTGGCCAAATTTAAGAGATTGTACCATCAAATTGTGAAGCTGGTGACCAGCTTTAGATTTGTAGTCAATCGGATTTACCATATATGGTGGGATATAATCCGGGGCCCAGCAGTCATTTCCATCCTCGTCTTCTCTTTGTTGTTTTAGAAAATCGGGTGGGAGACTCAAAGACCGGGATGATGAAATTCCGGGAAGATAAAAGCCTGCTGGACTTCACCGCAAAATTCCACGATCGCTACTTCATGCTGAGCAGCACCACGCTGCGGATGTACCGGGAGATCCGGGTAGGTGCCGCCGGTATTATCTCTCTAATGGGACTCAACATTCCAGAAAAGCTTTGATATTAACTCCATCTGTATATAGCTAGGTGCTGCACACCACCTGAAAGGTGAAATCAGTCTGCCTTCTCTGTAAGCATAAGTGTGTGTGTGTGGGGGGGTGTCAGTATCACATAGCTGACAAAATGATGGACTTCATTGTGCCGTGGAGCCATAGAGCAAAGCTGGGGCTGTGGTAGTTTAAAACGGAGTAAGGAAGGTTAGACCCCCAGTCAGGTTTTTGTTCTTATGTCCCCGTTGGAGAAATTCACACGCTCCATTTGTCTTGGTGTCACCGGGACAGAAAGTGATGGGAAATCCAAAATGTTACGGTTGTCAACAGAACAGGAATAGAAGGGAAATCTTCCCCTGGGGACACCTATCCTGGTTTCAAATAAGAGAGGAATTCCTCTCACTTCCTGTTGTATCTACAGGACAGGAAGTGAAGAGAAATTTCCCAATTTGGATATTGATTGATGTATATCCTTGAGACGGATCCTGTACTCAAGGTGTCCGCCGTAAATGCTTCCTAAGTCCTGGAACATGAGTCCAATGGATCTGGCTATAGGAACCCCCAAGAACTAGACTTTGATGAGATACAGTCATAACCTAGGATCGTAAGTTCTGGATCGCATCTCTTTCTGATAATCTGATCAATATCTTATGCCTCGTTTCCACTGATCGGTTCGGTTTGTTACGCTATTTTCAGTGTTTCCATTATGAAAGCGGCCCATACAACCGCACCATTCAGGGTCCTGCTTCAGTTGTGGGGGCCATAGAAAATGGAACGGTTCGGTTAGGGCGGAGCTACAAAACATTCCACTGATTGGCGGACAGAAAAACGTCCGCCAATCAGTGTGAGGCATTTTTTCTAAACCCCGTGTGGACCCTGGTGGTCCGACTTGCAGTGGAAACGCTCACCTTGAATGGGCCGGACCATTCTAACCCTTCCAAACTGTTCCGACCCGAACCGATCCGCTCAGTGGAAACAAGGCGTCTGTGGGTGCTGATTGATGCAAAATGATCAATAATATTCTGCCCTGGCCCATTAATAGACATGTGCAATTTGTTTTTGTTTTTTTCGTTCATTCGTTTTCGTACGAATGAACGAACGATTCGCTAAAAATTCCGCTCAGTGGAAACGAGGCATATGTGGTGCTGATTGATGCACAATGATCAATAATATTCTGCCCTGGCCCATTAATAGACATGTGCAATTTGTTTTTTTTCGTTTTTTTTCGTTATTTTCGTTCATTCGTTTTCGTACGAATGAACGAAGGATTCGCTAAAAATTTTAACGAATCGTTCGAATCGAACGAATCCGAAAAACAACGAAAATCCGAAAAAAAATTATTAGAAACAACGAATCTACGAAAGAAGAAAATCCGAAAAAACGAAAACAGGAACAACGAAAATCAAAATGAATGAAAAAATTCGTACATTCGTAACTTTTTTTTTTTTTTTTGTTGAATTGGTAATTTTCCGTGTCCCTGACAATGGCGCTGCTTAACGTGCCTCGAATGGATTGAACGAAAAAATTCGTACATTCGTAACTTTTTTTTTTTGTTGAATTGGTAATTTTCCGTGTCTCTTACAATGGCGCTGCTTAACGTGCTTCGAATGGATTGAACGAAAAAATTCGTACATTCGTAACTTTTTTTTTCGATTCGTAATTTTCCGTGTCTCTTACAATGGCGCTGCTTAACGTGCTCCGAATGGATTGAACGAAAAAATTTGTACATTCGTACTTTTTTTTTTTTCGATTCGTAATTTTCCGTGTCTCTTACAATGGCGCTGCTTAACGTGCGTCGAATGGATTGAACGAAAAAATTCGTACATTCGTAACTTTTTTTTTCGATTCGTAATTTTCCGTGTCTCTTACAATGGCGCTGCTTAACGTGCCTCGAATGGATTGAACGAAAAAATTCGTACATTCGTAACTTTTTTTTTTTTTTTCGATTCGTAATTTTCCGTGTCTCTTACAATGGCGCTGCTTAACGTGCCTCGAATGGATTGAACGAAAAAATTCGTACATTCGTAACTTTTTTTTTTCGATTCGTAATTTTCCGTGTCTCTTACAATGGCGCTGCTTAACGTGCCTCGAATGGATTGAACGAAAAATTCGTACATTCGTAACTTTTTTTTTCGATTCGTAATTTTCCGTGTCCCTTACAATGGCGCTGCTTAACGTGCCTCGAATGGATTGAACGAAAAAATTCGTACATTCGTAACTTTTTTTTTTCGATTCGTAATTTTCCGTGTCCCTTACAATGGCGCTGCTTAACGTGCCTCGAATGGATTGAACGAAAAAATTCGTACATCCGTAACTTTTTTTTTTTCGATTCGTAATTTTCCGTGTCTCATAAAATGTAATAATAGCATACACATTACATAAAATTATGAATTATGCTCCGATTACGAATGTTACGAATGTTACGAATAAATACGAATGCGTCCGGATTTCGAATAAACGAAAATTAAACTAACGGAAAAACGAATCAACGAAAAAATAACTCTTACGAAAATACGAATCGTTACGAATACGAACACCGACAACGTACGAATTTACGAATCGTTACGAATCAACGGAAACGAAAAAAACGAAAAGAAAATAAACACATTTTTTTGTTGTGCACATGTCTACCCATTAACATAGTATGATTAAATCCAATAGACATGTTAAATTGATCAGAAGGGGAGTTCTGGCTATTTGATTGTTTGCAAACCTGGTCGTTTTTATTGAATCGCACATCAATCTGATAAAAATAAAAAATAAAAAAAATAAAACCATGTGTGGCCACGACTTGCACACAGTTTTTGAAGGAACTCGGCAGGCAGGTTGTTCTATGGCAGTGATGGAAATGAAATAAATACATTGGTTTTGTGTTGCAAAGTGCCAACATGGCAATTCGCAAGAGCGGGGCGTTCTGTGAGAGAGAGGGGGGTTCTGTGAGAGAGAGGGGGGTTCTGTGAGAGAGAGGGGTTGTGTGTGTGTGAGAGAGAGAGAGAGGGAGAGAGAGGGGACAGCGAGGAAGGGGGGCTGAGAGAGAGGGGGGCTGAGAGAGATGGAGAGGGGCTGAGAGAGGGGTGTGAGAGAGATGCTGAGAGAGAGGGAGGGGGGCTGAGAGAGATGGAGAGGGGCTGAGAGAGAGGGGACAGAGAGAGAGAGAGGTGTGAGAGAGATGCTGAGAGAGAGGGGCAACAGAGAGAGGGAGAGGGGCTGAGAGAGAGGGGTGTGAGAGAAATGCTGAGAGAGGTGAGCTGAGAGAGAGGAGGAACAGAGAAAGGGAGGGGGGACAGAGAGAGGGGAACAGAGAAAGAGAAGGGGGACAGAGAGAGAGGGGTGCAAGAGAGATGTTGAGAGAGGGGTGAGCTGAGAGAGGGGGACGGAAAAAGAGGGGGGCTGAAAGAGAGGGAGAGGGGCTGAGAGGAGAGAGAGACCTCTGTCCTGGACCCTCTCGTGTGCCCACAGAGATGGCTCTGCGTGCCAGCTGTGGCACGCGTGCCATAGGTTCGCCATCACTGTTCTATGGGCATCTTAGATAACTAAGCACAGATCTTCTGTGGAAGTCGGCTGCCTCCAATCCTTCCGTCTCCTCATGTCATCCCAGACTCCATGATGGTGAGATCAGGGCTCTGTGGGGGCCAAACCATCCTGTGACGGATCCTGTACTCAAGGTTTCCTGCCGTAAATGCTTCCTAAGTCCTGGAACATGAGTCCAATGGATCTGGCTATAGGAACCCCCAAGAACTAGACAACACCAGTCTTGGAGTACATCAGGAATAACTTTTATTTGACATGTCACACAAATATATACAGCTGGATGACTTATGCCCCGTACACACAGTCGGATTTTCCGACGGAAAATGTCCTATCGGACAATGTTGTCGGAAATTCCGACCGTGTGTAGGCTCCATCTGACTTTTTCCGTCGGATTTTCCGACGGACAAAGTTTTATCTCCTGCTCTCAAATTTTCCGACAACAAAGTCCTATCGGACTTTTTCCGATCGCGTGTAGCGAATTCCGACGGACAAAGTGCCACGCATGCTCAGATCACATTACAAGACCAAACCTATTGGCTACTAGCCTCTACGTAGTCCCGTCGTAGGCAACAAACGTCACCACGTTCAGAATGATGGGATTTTCCGACAACTTTGTCCGACCGCGTGTATGCAACACCAGTGTCGGACAAAATCCGTCGGAAAAAATCCGATGTATTTTGTGGTCGGATTTTCCGACCGTGTGTACGGGGCATAAGACCTAACCTAATTAGCATGAGCTAATTATCTAATCATTGACCCAGACTAGTTGACTGAGAGAAGACTTTTCAGGGTAAGACTTTAAGGCTCCTAGCTCATTGAATGACTATTCAATAGACATTACCATATTACCATAAACATCAACACAGTGTTAATTAGCACAACAACATTGTGTGGAATATGCTTACAAGCCAGACCAGACTCATTTACACAACAGACAGGTGGCTGGAGTTGATGACATTAGCATCTGACAGCTTGTGTCCCAACAGTGCGACCAGTCTATTGCTGATATGGCATATACATATCCAGAGTCTATGTGTCTTGGGGGGCCAGCATGGACCTGAATCCAAGTAAAACCAGCTCAGCAGTCCCCAGGCATACAGCTCACAAACGGCACCGTTCCCCCAAATGCCAGGGCCCATAATCACAAGGCAATAGGCTCGCATTCTGTCCCCTCCAACAGCCTCTGTCCCGGCTAGGTCTGTCACACATCCCTTCCAGGACTCCTTGTTCTTCTTTACACTGAAGATAGTTCCCATTGACGTTGGCTGTATGTTTGGGGTGGGTTGTCCTGCTGCAGAATAAATGTGGGTCCAATCACACGCCTCCCTGATGGTGTGGAACTGGGGTGCAGAAAAATGTCAGCTAGGTGCTCTGGACTGATCAAAATGTGAAATATTTGGCTGTAGAAGGAGGCAGTTTGTTGGGGGAAGGGCTGGAGAGCAGTACAATAATAAGTGTATGCAGACAACTGTGAAGCATGGTGGAGGTTCCTTGCAAGTTTGCGGCTGCATGACATGTGAAGGACCTAACCCACAGTCCCTTAAGCCGTCCATTAAACATAATATCTAACCCCTCCAAATCCCCTCACAAATGACATGACAAGATTTTGGAGTAAATGGCCTTGACGGCCTTTTATTAACAATTACCTTAAAATTAAATAAAAAACATTTTAAATAACTCTTAACCAACTTTATGTACTTTTGGGGTCTTCTCGGGGAACCCCACCCCACTGGTCACTGCGCCAAACTTCTTTAAACTTTAGGCCTCCAGTCGCAAGCCCCCAGACCCGGAGACAGTACTCAACTTTCGCAGTGACCTACCTTTAACCCCTTCCTGGTTAACCCCTCGTTAACCGGAAGGTACCTGATAACCCCCATCCACAGATGGGTACCAACCATGTTAACCCCATCCCACAGATGGGTACCAACTATGTTAACCCCATCCCACAGATGGGTACAAACCATGTTAACCCCCATCCCACAGATGGATACCAACCATGTTAACCCCCATCCCACAGATGGGTACCAACCATGTTAACCCCCATCCCACAGATGGGTACCAACCATGTTAACCCCATCCCACAGATGGGTACCAACCATGTTAAACCCATCCCACAGATGGGTACCAACCATGTTAACCCCCATCCCACAGATGGGTACCAACCATGTTAACCCCCATCCCACAGATGGGTACCAACCATGTTATCCCCATACCACAGATGGGTACCAACCACGTTATATATGCATATAACTACCCTATTCTCTTCCTCCAAAGACCCAACCACTGCCCGGGCTGTCCTTACAGCCCCTATCATAATTGACCATACTCGGGAGGGTGGGTGGGAATCTTCTCCTCCGTCGCTCACTGATGACCTCACTCACCTTTCTTCTTCCTAACTTCCTAACCAAGCGCCTCCCCTGCTTCGGCCCCTCCCCTTTTCTTAAAGGGGGACAACTTTTTCTCTCCACAAGCATGACTGTGCTGTCCACACCTGTCATGCAGTCCCTACGCCAATGCTTTTCTCTCCTTCTGCTCCGGGACTCTCTTTGGTCAGAATCAATGGTGTCCTCAATGCTGAGAAATACAGGCAGATACTTATCCATCATGTCATACCATCAGGGAGGCGTGTGATTGGCCCCAAAGATATTTTGCAGCAGGACAACCCCACAAACATACAGCCAATGCCATTAAGAACTATCTTCAGTGTAAAGAAGGACAAGGAGTCCTGCAAGGGATGGTTTGGCCTCCATAGAGCCTTGATCTTACCGTCATGGCATCTGTCTGGGATGACATGAAGAGACAGAAGGATTGGAGGCAGCCGACATCCACAGAAGATCTGTGCTTAGTTCTCCAAGATGTTTGGAACAACCTCCGAGTTCCTTCAAAAACTGTGTGGAAGTCTACCTAGAAGAACTGGTTTGAAGGCAAAGGGCGGTCACGCCAAATATTGATTGGATTTGGATTTCTCTTCATTTACTTTCCATTTTGTTAATTAAAATGGAGTGCAGCCGTCTGCCTTCTTTTCTGGGTTCCTACATGCCGCAGTTGTGCCGCGCTTCCCTTAGAGTGCAGCGATAGACCTTCTCTTACAGCGCTTGTGAACCTTCCGCCAAGGTCTAAATGTTTAGTTGTGCTTAAAGGGAGGCTGTGAGAACGGTTCTTACCTGGCGCAGAGACCACCGCCTGAACCCCTGAAGACAACGCTACTTCACCACCGCCTGAACCCCTGAAGACAATGCTGCCTCACCACCGCAACACAGATCAGGGGCTGGGCGGTGATGGCAGCCTGTGGCCTGTAAAAGCCGTGCTGACAGTCTCTGTATAAATGTTGCTCCTCGCTGGTCCTGTCTTGTCTATTGTAACGCACGTCCTTTGTTGAGCAGAATCCAAGATCGTCGAGCGCTGACATCGATGTGGAGGTGAGGGGTGTTAGTGTGTGCTTTTATTGTGCTATCCTCCATCTTGGTGCAGGACTTCCTCTCACTTCTGATGATCTGTAGTGGTATGGTTAAAGGGTCACTCCACCCCAAACTGATATAATTTTAGTGTTTCGAGGACGCTGGAGAGTTAAACATTGTGACGGTCTCTTCTGTGTTTCTTGGACTCTATGGTAAGATCCCTGCACTGAGTCCCGGGTCTGTACACCTGCTGTGCCCATTATGAGGGGTTCACACCATCCCTGTGCTGAGTTCCCAGGTCTGTACATTTGCTGTGCTCATTATGAGGGGTTCCCACCATCCCTGTGCTAAGTACTGGGATCTGTGCACCTGCTGTGCCCATTATGAGGGGTTCCCACCATCCCTGTGCTGAGTTCCTGGGTTTTTACACTGGCTGTGCCCATTATGAGGGGTTCCCACCATCCCTGTGCTGAGTTCCTGGGTCTGTACACCTGCTGTGCCCATTATGAGGGGTTCCCACCATTCCTGTGCTGAGTTCCCGGGTCTGTACACCCGCTGTGCCCATTATGAGGGCTTCCCACCATCCCTGTGCTGAGTTCCCGGGTCTGTACACCTGCTGTGCCCATTATGAGGGGTTCCTACCATCCCTGTGCTGAGTTCCCGGGTCTATACACCTGCTGTGCCCATTATGAGGGGTTCCCACCATCCCTGTGTTGAGTTCCTGGGTCTGTACACCTGCTGTGCCCATTATGAGGGGTTCCTACCATCCCTGTGCTGAGTTCCCAGGTCTGTACAGCTGCTGTGCCCATTATGAGGGGTTCCCACCATCCCTGTGCTGAGTTCCTGGGTTTTTACACTGGCTGTGCCCATTATGAGGGGTTCCCACCATCCCTGTGCTGAGTTCCTGGGTCTGTACACCTGCTGTGCCCATTATGAGGGGTTCCCACCATTCCTGTGCTGAGTTCCCGGGTCTGTACACCCGCTGTGCCCATTATGAGGGCTTCCCACCATTCCTGTGCTGAGTTCCCGGGTCTGTACACCCGCTGTGCCCATTATGAGGGGTTCCCACCATTCCTGTGCTGACTTCCCAGGTCTGTACAGCTGCTGTGCCCATTATGAGGGTTCCCCACCATCCCTGTGCTGAGTTCCCAGGTCTGTACAGCTGCTGTGCCCATTATGAGGGGTTCCCACCATCCCTGTGCTGAGTTCCCGGGTCTGTACACCTGCTGTGCCCAGTATGAGGAGTTTCCACCATCCCTTATGCATTTTTATATTTATTTCTTATTGGGGAGAATGGAACAGGAGTAGCTAGGACACAAAATGATAGGCTAGACACCCAGGTAGAGAGGAACAGAGCTGGGAACTACAGGAGGGAGATCTCACCAGTGGAGACAAAGCTAAGCAGGTGACTCCACATATTAGACCTACTGTATAACTGTTATTGTTTTGAGGGTGGGGGAGAGTAGGAACAATACTATAGTTTTGGGTGCATGCCAATGATTTCTTATACGACCCTCAAGCTGAAGATTTGTGAACCTGAGTTCCCAGCTCCACCCCTCTGCAGTGCCCATTACCGGGGGCGGGGGTTTACTGTCCACCCTTCAGTTTTCATTCACAGGATGTTAAAGGGACCGGCAGCTGGGGAAATGAGACACCTCCTGGCTGTAATAGTTGGTTGAAGCTGAAGTGATTTTCATGGTTTTGGGTAGTTCAGCTTTGATTTCAACAGAAATATCAGTTTTTGGTGGAGTGACGTTTTAAAGCATGACTCCACGTGATATAAACAAGATTATAATTATAAAGACCACCAAATCAGAACAATGATCGCTTCTCCTTCTGCTGCCCTTTACCCCGATACTCTGCAAAATGTGACTCAAATTAATTCTATTTCAATCTGGAAAGTTGTTATTTAAGTGTTGTGACATCATGGAGAAAATATAGTTTGGCAAAAGAAATAAAAACAAAATGGGTGATGTGGAGAATGGGGCTGTGAGAAGATTTTAAGGAAGAGATTGGTGGAGATGGGTTCCTTTATAGAGAGAACGGTTGAGATGGATCTTCACCATAAAGAGATCAGTGGAGATGGGTCACTCCATGCAGAGATCAGTAGAAATAGGTTTCCTCCATGGAGAGATGGGTGGAGAAGGGTCCCCTCCACGGAGAGATTGGTGGAGATGGATTTCCTCCATGGAGAGATTGGTGGAGACAGGTTTCCTCCATGGAGAGATCATGGAGACTGGTCCTTCCATGGAGAGATCAGTGGAAAGGGGTCCTTCCATTAGAGAGATGTGGAAATAGGTTTCCTCCGTAGAGAAGGGTCCTCTTCATAAAGAGATTGGTGGAGACAGGTTTCCTCTGTGGAAAGATTGATGGAGACAGGTTTCCTCCATAAATAGATCAGTGGAGAAAGGTCCTTCCATGTAGAGATTAGTGGGGACAGGTACTTCCATGGAGAGATCAGTAGAGACAGGTCTTTCCATGGACAGATCAGTAGAGACAGGTTCTTCCATGGAGAGATCAGTGGAGAAGGGTCCCCTCCATGGAGAGATTGGTGGAGACCAGGTTTCGCCAATGGAGAGATCAGTGGAGACAGGCCCTTCCATGGAGAGATCAGTGGAGACAGGCCCTTCCATGGAGAGATCAGTGGAGACAGGCCCTTCCATGGAGAGATCAGTGGAGACAGGCCCTTCCATGGAGAGATCAGTGGAGACAGGCCCTTCCATGGAGAGATCAGTGGAGACAGGCCCTTCCATGGAGAGATCAGTGGAGACAGGCCCTTCCATGGAGAGATCAGTGGAGACAGGCTCTTCCATGGAGAGATCAGTGAAGACAGGCCCTTCCATGGAGAGATCAGTGGAGACAGGCCCTTCCATGGAGAGATCAGTGGAGACAGGCCCCTTCCATGGAGAGATCAGTGGAGACAGGCCCTTCCACGGAGAGATCAGTGGAGACAGGCCCTTCCACGGAGAGATCAGTGGAGACAGGCCCTTCCACGGAGAGATCAGTGGAGACAGGCCCTTCCACGGAGAGATCAGTGGAGACAGGCCCTTCCACGGAGAGATCAGTGGAGACAGGCCCTTCCACGGAGAGATCAGTGGAGACAGGCCCTTCCACGGAGAGATCAGTGGAGACAGGCCCTTCCACGGAGAGATCAGTGGAGACAGGCCCTTCCACGGAGAGATCAGTAGAGACAGGCCCTTCCACGGAGAGATCAGTGGAGACAGGCCCTTCCACGGAGAGATCAGTGGAGACAGGCCCTTCCACGGAGAGATCAGTGGAGACAGGCCCTTCCACGGAGAGATCAGTGGAGACAGGCCCTTCCACGGAGAGATCAGTGGAGACAGGCCCTTCCACGGAGAGATCAGTGGAGACAGGCCCTTCCACGGAGAGATCAGTGGAGACAGGCCCTTCCACGGAGAGATCAGTGGAGACAGGCCCTTCCACGGAGAGATCAGTGGAGACAGGCCCTTCCACGGAGAGATCAGTGGAGACAAGCCCTTCCACGGAGAGATTTTCTCCATGGTGAGATCCTGCATGGAGAGTCTCACTCAGTCATACAGTATGATACATTGTAATCTTCTCCCACATTGTCTCCTCCGTAATCTTCTGATCTATGCAGAACTGCTTGGAGGGGCTTCAATGTAAATGGTCAGGAAACAATTTTACCCATAATGTCTCAGTGATGAGGGATGAGCAGAGATAAGTGTCTTCGCTTTGATGAAATCTCTGTGAAAGATTGGGACATTTAACCAAAGATGTATTACATTTTGGCAAATTGCTTTGGAGTCATTGGAGGGGATTGGGGGGGGGGGGGGGGTTATAGTTGGGATTAGAAAAATGATTAACATTACTGTTAGCACTAGGGTTAGCACAAAAATATTGGTGTTAGGGCTAGTATTAGGGTTTTAGTTTGCAGTAGGGTTAGTATTAGGGTTTTGGGTTAGCATATTAGGGTTTGCAGTAGGGATAGTATTAAGGCTTAGGTTTGCAGTAGGGTTAGTATTAGTGTTTGCATTAGGGTTAGTATTAGGATTTGGGTTAGCAGTAGGGTTAGTTTTAAGGTTTTGATTTGCAGTAGTGTTAGTATTGGGGTAAGGGTTTGCAGTAGGGTTAATATTAGGGTTTTTGTTTGCAGTAGGTTATTACTATAGTTTGAGTTTACAGTAGGTTAGTATTAGGGTTTGGGTTTGCAGTAGGGTTAGTATTGGGGGTTGAGTTTGCAGTAGGGTTAGTGTTATGGTTTGAGTTTGCAGTAGGTTAGTGCTATGGTCTGAGTTTACAGTAGGGTTAGTATTAGGGTTTGGGTTTGCAGTAGGGTTAGTATTCGGGTTTTTGTTTGCAGTAGGTTAGTATTGGGGTTTGGGTTTGCAGTAGGCTTAGTATTATGGTTTGGGTTAGCAGTAGGGTTAGTATTAGGGTTTGGGTTTGCAGTAGGGTTAGTATTGGGGTTTGCAGTAGGGTTAGTATTAGGGTTTGTGTTTGCAGTAGGGTTAGTATTAGGGTTTGGGTTTGCAGTAGGGTTAGTATTAGGGTATGAGTTTGCAGTAGGGATAGTATTGGGGTGAGGGTTTGCAGTAGGGTTAGTATTAGGGTATGAGTTTGCAGTAGGGATAGTATTGGGGTGAGGGTTTGCAGTAGGGTTAGTATTAGGGTTTGAGTTTGCAGTAAGGATAGTATTGGGGTGAGGGTTTGCAGTAGGGTTAGTATTATGGTTTGGGTTAGCAGTAGGGATAGTATTGGGGTGAGGGTTTGCAGTACGGTTAGTATTAGGGTTTGTGTTTGCAGTAGGGTTAGTATTGGGGTTTGAGTTTGCAGTAAGGATAGTATTGGGGTGAGGGTTTGCAGTAGGGTTAGTATTAGGGTATGAGTTTGCAGTAGGTTAGTATTAGGGTTTGCAGTAGGGTTAGTATTAGGGTTTGGGTTTGCAGTAGGGTTAGTATTAGGGTTTGGGTTTGCAGTAGGGTTAGTATTAGGTTTTGGGTTTGCAGTAGGGTTAGTATTAGGGTTTGCAGTAGGTTAGTATTAGGGTTTGCAGTAGGTTAGTATTAGGGTTTGCAGTAGGTTAGTATTAGGGTTTGGGTTTGCAGTAGGGATAGTATTGGGGTTTGGGTTTGCAGTAGGGTTAGTATTAGGATTTGCAGTAGGTTAGTATTAGGGTTTGGGTTTGCAGTAGGGATAGTATTGGGGTTTGGGTTTGCAGTAGGGTTAGTATTGGGGTTTGAGTTTGCAGTAGGGATAGTATTGGGGTGAGGGTTTGCAGTAGGGTTAGTATTAGGGTTTGAGTTTGCAGTAAGGATAGTATTGGGGTGAGGGTTTGCAGTAGGGTTAGTATTATGGTTTGGGTTAGCAGTAGGGATAGTATTGGGGTGAGGGTTTGCAGTACGGTTAGTATTAGGGTTTGTGTTTGCAGTAGGGTTAGTATTGGGGTTTGAGTTTGCAGTAAGGATAGTATTGGGGTGAGGGTTTGCAGTAGGGTTAGTATTAGGGTATGAGTTTGCAGTAGGTTAGTATTAGGGTTTGCAGTAGGGTTAGTATTAGGGTTTGGGTTTGCAGTAGGGTTAGTATTAGGGTTTGGGTTTGCAGTAGGGTTAGTATTAGGTTTTGGGTTTGCAGTAGGGATAGTATTGGGGTTTGGGTTTGCAGTAGGGTTAGTATTAGGGTTTGCAGTAGGTTAGTATTAGGGTTTGCAGTAGGTTAGTATTAGGGTTTGGGTTTGCAGTAGGGATAGTATTGGGGTTTGGGTTTGCAGTAGGGTTAGTATTAGGGTTT
Source organism: Lithobates sylvaticus (assembly GCA_028564925.1). Taxonomy (NCBI): domain Eukaryota; kingdom Metazoa; phylum Chordata; class Amphibia; order Anura; family Ranidae; genus Lithobates; species Lithobates sylvaticus. The sequence goes on along the minus strand of CM053027.1, from coordinate 622,674,093 downwards.
GCAGTAGGTTAGTATTAGGGTTTGCAGTAGGTTAGTATTAGGGTTAGTATTAGGGTTTGGGTTTGCAGTAGGGATAGTATTGGGGTTTGGGTTTGCAGTAGGGTTAGTATTAGGATTTGCAGTAGGTTAGTATTAGGGTTTGGGTTTGCAGTAGGGATAGTATTGGGGTTTGGGTTTGCAGTAGGGTTAGTATTAGAGTTTGCAGTAGGTTAGTATTAGGGTTTGCAGTAGGTTAGTATTAGGGTTTGGGTTTGCAGTAGGGATAGTATTGGGGTTTGGGTTTGCAGTAGGGTTAGTATTAGGATTTGCAGTAGGTTAGTATTAGGGTTTGGGTTTGCAGTAGGGATAGTATTGGGGTTTGGGTTTGCAGTAGGGTTAGTATTAGGATTTGCAGTAGGTTAGTATTAGGGTTTGGGTTTGCAGTAGGGTTAGTATTAGGGTTTGCAGTAGGTTAGTATTAGGGTTTGCAGTAGGTTAGTATTAGGGTTTGGGTTTGCAGTAGGGTTAATATTAGGGGTTTTGTTTGCAGTAGGGTTAGTATTAGGATTTGTTTGCAGTAGGGTTAGTATTGGGGTGAGGGTTTGCAGTAGGTTAGTATTAGGGGTTTTAGTTTGCAGTAGGGTTATTGGGGTTTGCAGACGATTTCCTTTGTCTCTCAGGGACTTTACTGATGGGATCTCTGCCGAGGTCCTGGGTCTTTACATTTGCTGTTATCATTTTTTGGGAGAGGGAAAGAAGTGGGAACCCCCCTGCATATTGGGTGGAGGAAACCCCCCAAAATGGGTGGGGCTATGGTTGGGAAATCTAGTTGGGGGTGTATCGGACATCATTGGATAAATCCCAGCAGACCTCACCTGTAACTGAAATATCACTTTGGGCGGACTGACCCCCTCTACCACCAAAGTGGCTGGAGGATCTCCGTTCGGTTGTGTTGGGGTGGCCCTGAGACGCATTTGGGAAACTTGTGTCAAGTAGGAGGGTTTATTCATAAAAAGAACGTTTGCATAGCTGTTCAGCAAAACTGCCGAATTGTCTTGTGCGAACTGGGCACAATCAAATGTTCTGCTTCTATTTCCTCTACAGGTCAAATGTTTCTCATCCGTAATGAATCATCATGGCCACTGGATGGAGCTGGAGATCATAGGCAATACGTGTTTATTATGAAGTTTAGCTCCATCTTGTGGTCTTAATGTGGTATTTTTGCCAAACCACTCAGCAGTTTTGGTTGAAAGAATAGCTATTTGAACTTTTTTTTAATAAATACATTCCTTGGTGTAAATCCCTGTGTTTTTTTTTTATTTTTTTTTATTTTTTTATTTTTTTTTTAGAAATCTCTTTATTATTGTTTTATATGTGATAATAAAAATTAGCTAAATGCATTCCAGCTGCACCAAAACCAAAGCTCTCCAAGGACTTACACTTCGTTTTCTTTAGAAAACAGCAGCAGCCATCCTAGAAAAGCCTTTTTTCCCTGCTAGCACGCTGCCGAGAAGGAGCTGGTCTATGTATGGAAGCAGTGGTCTCTCTGCAGAGGTTTTATACACCTTCTGCTGTGTTATAGCTGGAGCTCTCTAACCAGCAGGAAGCGTGAGCTTTGCTGTTGCAGAGGTATAGGCGTGACTGAGCAGATCGGGTCCTTGTTTTCACTTTGTTCAATCTCTCCGCAGAGTCACCGGCCGGATAAGGAGTGGGAGGTGAAGAATCTGACCGTCTATCTGGGGATCAAGAAGAAGATCCGGGTACCTCAGGGGTGAGCTATTCACTAACAACGCGCCACTGCTGTGAGAACGAGAGGCCGGCACTGCTGACCTACCCTCCAGGATGACAGGAGCTGGGTGTCATTGTGATTCTCAGGATAGATAGATAGATAGATAGATAGATACTGTAGATAGATAGATAGATAGATACTGTAGATAGATAGATACTGCAGATAGATAGATAGATAGATAGATAGATAGATAGATAGATAGATAGATAGATATATAGATGATAGATAGATACTGTAGATATATAGCTAGATAGATACTGTAGATATATAGATGATAGATAGATACTGCAGATAGATAGATACTGTAGATAGATAGATACTGCAGATATATAGATGATAGCTAGATAGATAGATAGATGGATACTGTAGATATATAGATGATGGATAGATAGCTAGATAGATAGATACTGCAGATAGATAGATACTGGCGATAGACAGATAGATACTGCAGATAGATAGATACTGCAGATAGATAGATACTGCAGATAGATAGATAGATAGATAGATGATAGATAAATGATAGATAGATACTGTAGATATATAGATAGATAGATAGATAGATACTGTAGATATATAGATGATAGATAGATAGATACTGCAGATAGATAGATACTGCAGATAGATAGATACTGCAGATAGATAGATAGATAGATAGATAGATAGATAGATAGATAGATAGATAGATAGATAGATAGATAGATAGATAGATACTGTAGATATATAGTTGATGGATAGATAGCTAGATAGATAGATACTGCAGATAGATAGATACTGCAGATGGATAGATAGATAGATACTGTAGATATATAGATGATGGATAGATAGCTAGATAGATAGATACTGCAGATAGATAGATACTGGCGATAGACAGATAGATACTGCAGATAGACAGATAGATACTGCAGATAGACAGATAGATACTGCAGATAGATACTGCAGATAGATAGATACTGCAGATGGATAGATGATAGATAGATAGATAGATAGATAGATGATAGATAGATACTGTAGATATATAGATAGATAGATACTGTAGATATATAGATGATAGATAGATAGATACTGCAGATAGATAGATACTGCAGATAGATAGATACTGTAGATAGATAGATACTGCAGATAGATAGATACTGTAGATATATAGATGATGGATAGATAGCTAGATAGATAGATACTGCAGATAGATAGATACTGCAGATAGATAGATACTGCAGATAGATAGATACTGCAGATAGATAGATACTGCAGATGGATAGATACTGCAGATGGATAGATGATAGATAGATAGATAGATAGATAGATAGATAGATAGATAGATAGATAGATACTGTAGATATATAGATGATGGATAGATAGCTAGATAGATAGATACTGCAGATAGATAGATACTGGCGATAGACAGATAGATACTGGCGATAGACAGATAGATACTGGCGATAGACAGATAGATACTGGCGATAGACAGATAGATACTGGCGATAGACAGATAGATACTGCAGATAGACAGATAGATACTGCAGATAGATAGATACTGCAGATAGACAGATAGATACTGCAGATAGATAGATACTGCAGATGGATAGATGATAGATAGATAGATAGATAGATAGATAGATAGATAGATAGATAGATACTGCAGATAGACAGATAGATACTGCAGATAGATAGATACTGCAGATGGATAGATGATAGATAGATAGATAGATAGATAGATAGATACTGTAGATATATAGATGATGGATAGATAGCTAGATAGATAGATAGCTAGATAGATAGATACTGCAGATAGATAGATACTGGCGATAGACAGATAGATACTGGCGATAGACAGATAGATACTGGCGATAGACAGATAGATACTGCAGATAGACAGATAGATACTGCAGATAGACAGATAGATACTGCAGATAGACAGATAGATACTGCAGATAGATAGATACTGCAGATAGATAGATACTGCAGATAGATAGATACTGCAGATGGATAGATGATAGATAGATGGATAGATAGATAGATGGATAGATACTGTAGATATATAGATGATGGATAGATAGATAGATAGATACTGCAGATAGACAGATAGATACTGCAGATAGACAGATAGATACTGCAGATAGACAGATAGATACTGCAGATAGACAGATAGATACTGCAGATGGATAGATGATAGATAGATGGATAGATACTGTAGATATATAGATGATGGATAGATAGATAGATAGATAGATACTGCAGACAGATAGATACTGCAGATAGATGATAGCTAGATACTGTAGATATATAGATAGATACTGTAGATATATAGATGATGGATAGATAGCTAGATAGATATATACTTCAGATAGATAGATACTGCAGATAGATAGATACTGCAGATAGATGATAGCTATATAGATAGATGATAGATAGATACTGTAGATATATAGATAGATACTGTAGATATATAGATGATAGATAGCTAGATATAATGATCACAGATGTATGAATAGATAGAAATGTGGGAAATGAAAAAGATGGATAGATAGGTATATGGATACATACAAAATAGATAGATAGATCATGGATGTGAGGTTAGATGGTTAGAAAGAAGAATAGATAGAAAATGGATAGAGGAAGAAGAAAGATGGATAGACAATAAGACAGGTTGATCGATAGAAGGATAGATAGATAATAAAATAGATCAATAGTACGACAGATGAAGAATTAGAAAGATGGATACAAAACAGACAGTAAAAATTGTGGATAGATAGATGTATAGGTGTAAGATAGATAAATAGAAAGATCATAGATGTATGAATAGATAGAACGGTGGAAGAATAATAAATAGATGGAAAAAAGTTGGGATAAACAGACTGATCATAGAGAAAGAAGGATAGATAGATTATAGATGGAATGATCACAGAAGTATGGATGGATGGATGGATAGAATATCTGAAAAATGAAAAAAAGATATGGATGTGTAGAAAGTGAAAGGATAGAAAGATAGATACATAGATAGATCATGGATAGGGGGTTAAATGACTAGAAAGAAGGATAGCTAGAAATATGGCAATATAGATCGATGAAGAAGAAAGATGGATATATACAGTAGGACAGATGGATAGATAATAACAAGATAAATAGTATGACGGATGAATTAATAGAAAGATAGATACAAAACAGACAGTTATATGGATACACAAAAGATGTACAGGTGTAAGATAGATAAATAAAAAGATCATTGATGTATGAATAGATAGAACGATGGAATAATAAAAAAGGTGGGATAGGAAAATAGATAAACTAACTGATCATAGATAGATAGATTGAATGATCATAGATGTATGAATAGATAGAAATGTGGAAAATGAAAAAGATGGATAGATAGGTATATGGATACATACAAAATAGATAGATAGATCAATGATAGTTCATGGATGGAAAGTTAGATGGTTAGAAAGAAGAATAGATAGAAAATGGAAATATAGATAGATGACGATGAAGAAGGATGGATAGATAATAAGACAGGTTGATTGATTAATAGAAAGATGGATAGATAATAAAATAGATAAATAGTACGACAGATGAATAGAATATAAAGATCATAAATGTATGAATAGATAGAACGGTGGAAGAATAAAAGATAGAGGATAGATAGAAAAAAGGTAGGATAAATAGACTGATCATAGATAGATAGATTATAGGTGGAATGATCACAGATGGATGGATGGATAGAATATATGAAAAAGACATGGATGTGTAGAAAATGAAAGGATAGAAAGATAGATGAATACATAGATAGATCATGGATAGGAGGTTAAGAGACTAGAAAGAAGGATAGCTAAGAATTGGAAATATAGATCGATGAAGAAGAATGATGGATACACAGTAAGACAGGTGGATAGATAATAATATAGATAAATAGTACGACAGATGAAGAATTAGAAAGATGGATACAAAACAGACAGTAAATTTGTGGATAGATAGTTAGAAATATGGATACACAAAAGATGTACAGGGGTAAAATAGATAAATCGAAAGATCATATGATGATCATTGATGTATGAATAGATAGAACGGTGGAAGAATAAAAAGGTGGGATAGATAAATACACCGATCATAGATAGATGGATAGATTGAATGATCATATATCTATGAATAGATAGAAATGTGGAAAATGAAAAAGATGGATAGATAAGTATATGAATACATACACAATAGATAGATCATGGATGAAGGTTAGATGGTTAGAAAGAAGAATAGATAGAAAATGGAAATATGAATAGATGACGAAGAAGTAGGATGGATAGACAATAAGACAGGTTGATTGATTAATAGAAAGATGGATAGATAATAAAATGGATAAATAGTACGACAGATGAAGAATTAGAACAATGGATACAAAATAGACAGTAAAATTGCAGATAAATAGTTAGAAATATGGATACACAAAAGATGTATAGGTGTAATATAGATAAATAGAAAGATCATAGATGTATGACTAGATAGAATGGTGGAAGAATAAAAAGATAGATAGATAGATAGAAGGGTGGGATAAACAGACTGATCATAGATAGATAGATAATACGTGGAATGACCACAGAAGTATGAATGGATAGAATATATGAAAAATGAAAAATATATGGATGTGTAGAAAATGAAATACATAGATAGATCTTGGATGGGAGGTTAAATGACTAGAAAGATATATGGCAATATAGATCGATGAAGAAGAAAGATGGATACACAGTAGGACAGGTGGATAGATAATAAAATAGATAAATAGTGCGAAGGATACAAAACAGACAGTAAAAATTGTGGATAGATAGTTAGAAATATGGATACACAAAAGATGTACAGGTGTAAGATAGATGAATAGAAAGATCATATGATGATCATAGATGTATGAATAGATAGAATGGTGGAATAATAAAAAGGTGGGATAGAAAAATAGATAAATAAACTGATCATAGATCGATCATGGATGGAAGGTTAAATGGATGGATGGTTAGAAAGAAGAATAGTTATAAATTGGGAGAAAGAGGAAGAAGAAAGATGGATAGACAGGGGGACAGATGGATAGATAATAAAATGGATAAATGGAACAAAGGATGAATAATTAAAAAGATGGATAGATAACAGACAGTAAAAAAAGGATACATCATTAAAAATATGGACACATAAAAGATGTATAGATGTAAGATACAATGGATACAATGTATGATATATAGAAAGATCATAGATGAATAAATAGACGGAAAATAAAAAGATGGGTAGATAGAAAAAAGGTGAGATGGAGAGGCAGACTAATGGATGGGTAGATGGTTAGCAAGATGAATAGAAAATGGAAAGATAGATAGTAAGAAATATGGATGCATAATAATATAGATAGAAAGAAAGATACATACAGTAATTAGAAAGATGGATAAATAGACAGAAGATAAATGGATGGATGGATAGATAGAAATATGGATACATAAAAGATATATAGATGCAAGATAGAGAAATAGAAGGATCATAGATGTATTAATAAATAGAAAGGTAGAAAATTAAAAAAGATGGATACATAGAAAATGGAAAGAGAAAAAGATGTATAGATAAATAAAAAAAGATGATAGATGTATAGTTAGAAAGATGGATAGATAGAAAAAGTAAAGATAGATAGAAAGATATCTAGATAGTAACGACATGCAGAAAGTGACCATGGCGTGTAATGACAGAGTTGACCAGTAGGGGTCAGGAGAAGACCGCGGATTAGATGGCGCGAAGTTATTTCTTTGTATTTAATATGAGAAGGTGTCGGAGGTCACAGTGATGGAGATCTGTCCTTGGCCCTCCCCTCCCCTCCCCCCATGAAGGTGCCAGGTACCCTCCTTGGTGGACACCTACTGCCCCCCCCCCCCCCCTTGGCGGCGGGTGTGTTGGCACCGCTTCTGCTTTGTCATGGAAACAAACTACTTGTTGCTAAGAGCAGCGTTGTGGCTGTGCTGTGGGCATGGAGGGGTTAACCCTGAACTTTGCCGAGTAGTTTATTATCTGGGGGGGGGGGGGTAATGAATGCAGCGGCGGCCCCTCCCGGGGGATGAATGGCGCCCGTCAATGCCGCTAATGTACTGCCGTGTTTTATCCAAAGAATAGAAAAGAATAGTTTGTCATTTTTTTCCCCCTCCGTGCTTCCATGGAAACCGATCGTATACCAGAATTTTCTCTGTATCTGTGAGAAATACTATATAATAAAAAAAGCTTTTTCGCGTTCCTTGTCCGCCCGCCAATCTCCCGATACTTAGGAGGGAAAGGCGCCACATTCAGCGGCTTTTACTTGTGTCCTGCATGTCGGTGGGCAAGCAGCTCGGATACAGGGTACTACTCAGTCTGTGAGTTTATAGGCTTAGCGATGTATTCTGTAATGTATACTAACCCACAGCGACCAATCACAAAGCAGCTGTCATCTCGTCACCACCCCCGAGCAGCCTCTGTGTTTTGTAATGTACCCTAACCCACAGCGACCAATCACAAAGCAGCTGTCATCTCTTCACCACCCCAGAGCAGCCTCTGTATTCTGTAATGTATACTAACCCACAGCGACCAATCGCAGAGCAGCTGTCATCTCTTCACCACCCCAGAGCAGCCTCTGTATTCTGTAATGTACCCTAACCCACAGCGACCAATCACAAAGCAGCTGTCATCTCTTCACCACCCCAGAGCAGCCTTTGTATTCTGTAATGTACCCTAACCCACAGAGACCAATCACAAAGCAGCTGTCATCTCGTCACCACGCCCGAGCAGCCTCTGTGTTTTGTAATGTACCCTAACCCACAGCGACCAATCGCAGAGCAGCTGTCATCTCGTCACCACCCCCGAGCAGCCTCTGTATTCTGTAATGTACCCTAACCCACAGCGACCAATCGCAGAGCAGCTGTCATTTCGTCACCACCCCCGAGCAGCCTCTGTGTTTTATAATGTACTCTAACCCACAGCGACCAATCACAGAGCAACTATTATCTACTGTGCTGATTTATTTTTTTGATTGTTGGCACAAAACCCTGGTGAAGCTTTTCCTTGTCTGTTTTTTAGCAGATGGGGTATCACAATAATGTGCAAGAATGAGAAGAACGAGAAGAGCCAATGGTGAGTCTATGAGGCCAAACAGAGGTTGGGACTTGGTTATGGCTTGAGGATTGCCTAGTAGAAATTGTCATGGAATCCAATGATTCATGTTTATTGATTGAGAACATCAGATAAAATGTGTACAATAAATAAAAGCCCCAGCAGGGATGGTGGGAACCCCTTATAATGGGCACAGCAGGTGTACAGACCCGGGAAATCAGCACAGGAATGGTGGGAACCCCTCATAATGGGCACAGCAGATGTACAGACCCGGGAACTCAGCACAGGGATGGTGGGAACCTCTCATAATGGGCACAGCGGGTGTACAGACCCAGGAACTCAGCACAGGGATGGTGGGAACCCCTCATAATGGGCACAGCAGGTGTACAGACCCCGGGAACTCAGCACAGGGATGGTGGGAACTTCTCATAATGGGCACAGCAGGTGTACAGACCCCGGGAACTCAGCACAGGGATGGTGGGAACCCCTCATAATGGGCACAGCGGGTGTACAGACCCGGGAACTCAGCACAGGGATGGTGGGAACCCCTCATAATGGGCACAGCAGGTGTACAGACCCGGGAACTCAGCACAGGGATGGTGGGAACCCCTCATAATGGGCACAGCAGGTGTACAGACCAGGGAACTCAGCACAGGGATGGTGGGAACCCCTCATAATGGGCACAGCGGGTGTACAGACCCGGGAACTCAGCACAGGGATGGTGGGAACCTCTCATAATGGGCACAGCAGGTGTACAGACCCGGGAACTCAGCACAGGGATGGTGGGAACCCCTCATAATGGGCACAGCAGGTGTACAGACCCGGGAGCTCAGCACAGGGATGGTGGGAACCCTCATAATGGGCACAGCAGGTGTACAGACCCGGGAGCTCAGCACAGGGATGGTGGGAACCCCTCATAATGGGCACAGCAGGTGTACAGACCCGGGAACTCAGCACAGGGATGGTGGGAACCTCTAATAATGGGCACAGCGAGGGGGGAAAGACCCGGGAACTCAGCACAGGGATGGTGGGAACCCCTCATAATGGGCACAGCGGGTGTACAGACCCCAGAACTCAGCACAGGGATGGTGAGAACCCCTCATAATGGGCACAGCGGGTGTACAGACCCGGGAACTCAGCACAGGGATGGTGGGAACCTCTCATAATGGGCACAGCAGGTGTACAGACCCAGGAACTCAGCACAGGGATGGTGGTAACCCCTCATAATGGGCACAGCAGGTGTACAGACCCAGGAACTCAGCACAGGGATGGTGGGAACCTCTCATAATGGGCACAGCAGGTGTACAGACCTGGAAACTCAGCACAGGGATGGTGGGAGCCCCTCATAATGGGCACAGCAGGTGTACAGACCCGGAACTCAGCACAGGGATGGTGGGAACCCCTCATAATGGGCACAGCAGGTGTACAGACCCGGGAACTCAGCACAGGATGGTGGGAGCCCCTCATAATGGGCACAGCAGGTGTACAGACCCGGGAACTCAGCACAGGGATGGTGGGAACCCCTCATAATGGGCACAGCAGGTGTACAGACCCGGGAACTCAGCACAGGGATGGTGGGAACCCCTCATAATGGGCACAGCAGGTGTACAGACCTGGGAGCTCAGCACAGGGATGGTGGGAACCCCTCATAATGGGCACAGCAGGTGTACAGACCCGGGAACTCAGCACAGGGATGGTGGGAACCTCTCATAATGGGCACAGCAGGTGTACAGACCCGGGAACTCAGCACAGGGATGGTGAGAACCCCTCATAATGGGCACAGCAGGTGTACAGACCTGGGAACTCAGCACAGGGATGGTGAGAACCCCTCATAATGGGCACAGCAGGTGTACAGACCTGGGAACTCAGCACAGGGATGGTGGGAACCCCTCATAATGGGCACAGCAGGTGTACAGACCCGGGAACTCAGCACAGGGATGGTGGGAACCCCTCATAATGGGCACAGCAGGTGTACAGACCTGGGAACTCAGCACAGGGATGGTGGGAACCTCTCATAATGGGCACAGCAGGTGTACAGACCTGGGAACTCAGCACAGGGATGGTGAGAACCCCTCATAATGGGCACAGCAGGTGTACAGACCTGGGAACTCAGCACAGGGATGGTGGGAACCTCTCATAATGGGCACAGCAGGTGTACAGACCTGGGAGCTCAGCACAGGGATGGTGAGAACCCCTCATAATGGGCACAGCAGGTGTACAGACCCGGGAACTCAGCACAGGGATGGTGGGAACCCCTCATAATGGGCACAGCAGGTGTACAGACCCGGGAACTCAGCACAGGGATGGTGGGAACCCCTCATAATGGGCACAGCAGGTGTACAGACCTGGGAACTCAGCACAGGGATGGTGAGAACCCCTGACAATGGGCACAGCGGGTGTACAGACCCGGGAACTCAGCACAGGGATGGTGAGAACCCCTCATAATGGGCACAGCAGGTGTACAGACCCGGGAACTCAGCACAGGGATGGTGAGAACCCCTCATAATGGGCACAGCGGGTATACAGACCTGGGAGCACAGATATTTCACCAGTAGAGTCCCTGGGAGATGAAAGACTGTCAAGGGGTTGAATCTATATCAATGGTTGTGGAATACACAGTGCCTTGAAAAAGTATTCATACCCCTTGAAATTTTCCACATTTTGTCATGTCGCAAACAAAAACTTACATGTATTCTATTGGGATTTTATGTGATAGACCAACACAGAGTGTCACATAATTGTGAAGAGGAAGGAAAATGATGATAAATGGTTTTCAATGGTGTTGGTCTACCACATAAAATCCCAATAAAATACATTTACGTTTTTGATTGTATCATTTTCAAGGGGTATGAATACTTTTTCAAGGCATTGTACTAAATGTGGAAATATACGGTGTATGAGTATTTATTTGTTGTTATATTTTCTGTTTCGATATGTTATATTTTAAATTAAATTTACAAAATCCTCCTTAGAGATATAATCCCTCTGATGTATACGGGTCAGTTCGTTCTTTATATGGTCCTCTCCTGTTCTCTCCTCTCAGGTATCTTTGCTGCGAGTCGGTTGGGGAGATGAGACAATGGCTGGCGGCGTTCATGTTTGCACAGGTATGTGGAAGACCCCGTGTTGACCGATGTATGAATACTTTGTTATGATCTAATATGGAACCAAATCTGTATCTTCCCCGAGATCTGAGCTTGTGAGTCTGGCCGCTTTCAAATCACTCGCTTAGGGCCAGGGCTGGTGCAAGGATTTTTGACACCCTAGGCGAAAAACCTAATTTTGCCGCCTCTCCCCCTTGATTCCACCCCCTTTGCCCTGCCCATGTATACCCCAATGCAGCCTCAACAGCGCCTATCAATGCAGCCTATCCAGTGCCCATCAATGCAGCCTACCAGTGCCCATCAATGCAGCCTACCAGTGCCCATCAATGCAGCCTACCAGTGCCCATCAATGCAGCCTACCAGCACCTATCAATGCAGCCTACCAGCACCTATCAATGCAGCCTACCAGCACCTATCAATGCAGACATCAGCACCTATTAATGCAGCCTACCAGCACCTATCAATGCAGCCTACCAGCACCTATCAATGCAGCCTACCAGCACCTATCAATGCAGCCTACCAGCGCCTATCAATGCAGCCTACCAGCACCTATCAATGCAGCCTACCAGCACCTATCAATGCAGCCTACCAGCACCTATCAATGCAGCCTATCAGCACCTATCAATGCACCCTACCAGCACCTATCAATGCAGCCTACCAGCACCTATCAATGCAGCCTACCAGCACCTATCAATGCAGCCTATCAGCGCCTATCAATGCACCCTACCAGCACCTATCAATGCAGCCTACCAGCACCTATCAATGCAGCCTATCAGCACCTATCAATGCAGCCTACCAGCGCCTATCAATGCAGCCTATCAGTGCCTATCAATGCAGCCTACCAGCACCTATCAATGCAGCCTATCAGCGCCCAACAATGCAGCCTACCAGTGCCCATCAATGCAGCCTACCAGCACCTATCAATGCAGCCTATCAGCGCCCAACAATGCAGCCTACCAGTGCCCATCAATGCAGCCTACCAGCGCCCAATAATACAGCCTACCAGTGCCCATCAATGAGTGTTTGCTTGCTTCCATTAATTCGGGAGCCGGGACACAGACGCAGTCCTCCGTCGCCGCTGCGCCTCTGACACTATGTGTGAATGGAGCAGCGGCTGCCTGCTGATGCTGAGACTTAGTTTCTTGCTGCAGAGAGAAGAGAGTAGGAACACCAGTGGCCGGGCGCCCAAGGCAGCAGTGCGCCCTAGGCGGCTGCCTAGTTTGCCTAGTGGTAGCACCGGCCCTGCTTAGGGCTAAACTCAACAGGGCAGTGATTGTCAATGCTTATCCACGGCTCGGCATTTCGTGTTTAATGAAGCAGGGGTGGGCAAACTTTGGAGCTACCTGTCCCATCGTGCCTCTGCCTTTTGGGGTCATGACCCGTGGCCAGAGTCTTGGGGCTTGTAGTTAAACAACAACTGGAGGAGCAGAGTTTGCCCACCACTGCTCTGGAGAGATCCCCCTCACTTACTGTTCTGTCTGACCCCAGTAAAGACCACTGGAGCGCGGGAAGGATGAGAGCGCCACACCAATTCCAACCGTCCATCATAAAGTGCATTCCAATGAATCCATAGGCTCCCTAAAGGAGACAACTTTGTGGTGGACAGTGGAAATTGGAATGGTGGGCTCATCCTTCCTACACTCAAGAGACCTCCTCCAAGTGGTCCTCTGTGAGCCTCCAAGGCCTTCACATCATACATATATATATACTATACCACATTATATATATATACTATACCAAATCATATATATATATATATATATATATACTATACCACATTATATATATATATATATATATATATATATATATATATATACATATACTATTCCACATTGTATATATATACTATGCCACATCATATATATATATACTATACCAAATCATATATATATATATATATACTATTCCACATCATATATATACTATACCACATCATATATATATACTATACCACATCATATATATATATATATACTATGCCACATCATATATATACTATACCACATCATATATATATATATATATATATATATATATATATATATATATATATATATATATATATATATATATATATATATATATACTATGCCACATCATATATATATATATACACTATACCACATTATATATATATACTATGCCACATCATATATATACTATGCCACATCATATATATACTATACCACATCATATATATATATATATATATACTATGCCACATCATATATATATATATATATATACACTATACCACATTATATATATATATATATATACTATGCCACATCATATATATATATACTATACCACATCATATATATACTATACCACATTATATATATACTACCAGGGCCCTGCGGTGTCACTCCTATCTTAAGGAGAAGCGGTCGGTAGCTGCTGCTGGTGGGAGGATTTGGCTTTCTCCTTCCTCCAGCCTGCATTGGGTGGAAAAGAGTCGGCGCTAAGACGACAGAAAACTGTCCTGGGGAAGGAGGGCAGACTGTGTCCTTCTTTCCCCTTCCCCTGTCATGTGACTTGTCTGAATGGGGAGAGGAAAGACACGCTGTGAGTACTGACCTCCCAGTACTGGGGGGGGGGGGGCAACTCAAGCATGGGGACACCTGATGTAAAGGGTTACTCTGTTGGGGACACCTGATGTAAGAGGGACTCCATTGGGGGCACCTGATGTAAAGGGGGGCTCTATTGGGGATACCTGATGTAAAGGGGGACCCCATTGAGGATATCAGATGTAAAGGGCGATTCTACTGGGGACACCTGATGTAAAGGGGGACTCTATTGGGGATTCCTGATGTAAGAAAAATTCTATTGGGGACACCTAATGTAAGAAGGACTCTATTGGGGACACACAATGTAAGAAGGACTCTGTTGGGGCACATGATGTAAGAAGAACTCTATTAGGGATACCTGGTCTAAGAAGGACTCTACTAGGGACACCTAATGTAAGCAGGACTCTATTGTGAACAAATGATGTAAGAAGGACTCTTTTGGGGATACCTGATGTAAGAAGGACTCTGTTGGGGACACCTAATGCAAAAAGAACTCTATTGGGGATACCAGATGGAAGAAGGACTCTACTAGGGACACCTAATGTAAGAAGGACTCTATTGGGGACAACTGATGTAAGAAGGACTCTATTGGGGGCACCTAATGTAAGAAGTACTCTATTGGGGGCACATGATGTAAGAAGGACTCTTTTGGGGACACATAATGTAAGAAGGACTCTGTTGGGGACACATGTTGTAAGAAGAACTCTATTAGGGATACCTGATCTAAGAAGGACTCTACTAGGGACACCTAATGTAAGAAGGACTCTATTGGGGGCACATGATGTAAGAAGGATTCTATTGGGGATACCTGATGTAAGAGGGACTCAATTGGGGAAACCTGATGTAAAGAGGGACTCTATTAGGGACACCTGATGTAAACAAGGACTGTAATGAGGACTGCACCTGGTGGAGGGCTGGAATTTGTCATCTGGGTGCTGGATGACCTTGATCTGGCACTGTATACTATGATCCTGGCTATCAGCGCTTCTACACCATACATGACATCTGTAAGGCAATAAAACTCAACATTTTTTGAAAAAACAAAGTGCCGCACCGATAGCGAAGGGTTAGACTTGAGTTATATCTTCACAGATTGGGACGGCCAAATCTGAATCCAAATTTCAATATTTTTTTTGGTGGTTTTGGTTTTCCAAAAGTCTTCTTGGAGAACGGGGCCAAAGGATGGTCCAAATGCTGCTTCTACCTTCTATCTGCTTAGGTTCTTCCCTTTATTTTTTTTTGGATTCCATCCAAAATACCCTTTTAAGAAGCTCTTCAATGCGTCATAGAGCAAGATCACACCACAAAACCAAATCCTGTCGTATTACAATGCCTCCTGATTTTACATTCAATAGTAGAAACTCAACAGTTTCTGGTGATGGATGGGAAACAGGGCTGTTGCATTCAGGGCCAGGACAAGGGGTGGGCAGGAGGGACAGTTGCCCCGGGTGCAGATGAGCAAGAGGGCATAGAATAGATGCAGAGTGGTACACCCATTCTATGGCATGTATTAAAAATGAGGGAGAGGGGGGGTGCAGTTCTGGATCCTTGCCCTGGGCGCTGGATGACCCTGTCTCAGGACCAGTGTTGGTCATCTTACTTTAAAAAAGTAATTAGTTAAGTTACAAATTACTTCTCCCAAAAAGTAATTGCGTTAGTAACTCAGTTACTACATTGGAAAAGTAATTAGTTACGCAGCAAAGTAACTGACTTTTTTTTTTAATATACTATACGTGTAACCAAGAGGCGCATTTATTATTATTGTTATATATCGTGTAACCAGGGGCTGCTCTATTATTACTCTAACCAAGGGGCAGATCTGTTATAGCGTGTAAGCAATTGGCGGGTCTATTATAATTATATCGTGTAAGGGGCGGGTCTATTATTATATGGTGTAAGGGGCGGATGGCTACAGAAGAGGGCGAATGTTAAATTAATGGGCAGAGCTCGATATATAACAATAATAATAAATGCGCCCCTTGGTTACAGTAATACTAGACCCGCCCCTTACTTACACGATAGACGCCCCTTGCAGAGTAGCACGAGCATCAGGAGCGTGCGGCATCGCCTCGTACAATTACATGTTAACTGCGCCTGCGCGGTGTAGAGTTCACTCAGAGCTGTTTAGGTTCGACAATTTTCGGGGGCTCCGTAGTCCTTTGTACTGCGCAAGCGCTGCGCCTGCGCAGTACAGGGGGTCCTTATCCGGCGGGGGAACTTTTTCGGCAGGACACCGGAATTACACTACTGCCATCTAGTGGCGGTAGATGTAATTGGGGTAACTAAGCCAAAGTAATGGGAACTGAGTTACCATGAGGGGAAAAGTAATCAGTTAGATTACTCGTTACCCTCTAAAGTAACTGCGTTAGGTAACTCCGTTCATTTTAACTCAGTTACTTACATCACTGGTCAGGACTGGTTGCGTTGGTGGAGGAGGGCACTTTGTGAGGTTCAGGGCTATTCCTCCTTGGAGTTGACTGATGCTTGGCGTTATTCAACTAATTTCCCATGCATCATCAAGCTGCCTTGGGTTGCTGTGGAGAGCGGCGACATATCTTTACCTAATGAGGTAGTTCTGTAGTATTATGTCAAATGAAACTGCGCTGGACAATATTGCAAAAAATGATAAAAAACTACAAATGGAAAAAAAATAGCAGCGACACCAAGTGCGATATGACACAAAAATATGGGAAAACAGAGAAAGTCGCGCTAAACTACTAAAAAAAAATTATGCAAATAGTGATAATCAAATAATAAAAATATTACACCAACGTGCTACTCGTGAGTTGAAACACAAATGACATAGCTGTAAAAAAGAAACATGGACGATAATCATGTGACAATAAGTGAAAAAATTCCTTGAATCGCAAACGGACAGTGTCTTTAAATTGTATGGATAATGTCTTGAACAGTCCAGGGAAAAATAAACTCTGAGGGAAATCCTGTGAACCAAATAAACAATTCCAAAAACAGTGTGTGCGCAACAAAGTAACAGTCCAAATGGTATTGGTGACAACACAGTTGAAGTGACTGAAGTGTTCGGCAATCCCGCCACCATCTGCAATGCTTGCTTACCAGCTTCCAGGAATTATGTGCATGTGGGTATTGCCCAGCCAGGGCCTTTTCCTCACGGCAAATACCACCGGTCCCGTCGTCCTGTATAGGAAGGTTCCGTGTAGGCTGCTGGGCTATGGGCTCCAAATACTATCCGCTGGTATCGGCTCTCAGTATCCCACAATAGGCATGGTAGGGGCTCATATATGCAAAAAAAGGTGATGCTAAAGAGAGATCATAGATAAAACCAGTGTGGGCTATTTTATTTAAAATGAAAGTACTACAAACGTGCATAAACTTAAAAAATGTAAAAGTAAGTTTGCGGCCGGCCGGCTGCAGTACTAACGTCCGTATTTCGTGACGTGACGTTTGCTCGCGGTGACGTCAGCACGTCGCTCCTCCTACGATGTTTCGTCACACTTCGGACGTAATCGTTCCGAGTCTCGGAACCGGCGCAGTGACTGAGGGAGGATTCAAGGCGCCCCGGTGCGCTCTCAACTTGGAGGGGCACCGCAGCTCGTGTAAGCGACCGGGGGGAGGACTCTTCGGAGGAGGGCCAACAAGCTGGCATCTCAAGAAGTGCCTGGTTGCTGGGTTGTCAAGGACACTAGAGAATCCGCAATTTCCCAGTACTGCCAAGGAGACAGAGAAGGTTCCTGTTCACTGTTGGTTGCAACTTTATTCAAGGTCAGAGACTTTACAAGTTCTGGATCAAAGTGCTGACTGCCATAATCTCTGGCTAGAGATTTGTTCAGCTTTTAGGCGCCCAGCTGCGAGTGGCTACTCTCTGGGTTTGCATTAGAGACTTTTTCAATTGTCAGCAGTTCAAGGTGCCCGAGTTTCTTCACCCCTTGCCCTCTGTTCCCATACGAGACTGTGTTTATTGGATGTTACCCCTGCAAATAAGAACCTTTCTAAAAGGACTTTTATGGTGTCAGCGTGCAAAGTCGTTGGGTACTAACCCTGGGAACCCCCTAGACCTGGAGGAACAAGCCAATCGGAGTTAACCGGTAAGCCCAAAAGTCAAGGCCGCCCCATCGAGGGTTATGGCCACTACAGGTGCATGCACAGTTGAGCCTGCTGACTATGAGTTTGGATGAGTGGATGGATAGGACAACTCCAAAGCTGTATACGATGTGCCATCCTGTGTGATCGTATTACTAGCTAGCTACCAATAATTACAGCAAGAGACATGCGGGACATGTAACAGCACCATTTTTTACAATTTTTAAGGAGCCCCATTGGGGGCTTTGGTGAAACCTCAGGGGTCTTAACAGACCCCTGATGTCTCACTATTGAGACAGAGATTCCCCAGTCCCTTTCTCTGCATCCAAGCAGCAGGGAGAATCTGAGCAGCACAGGGTGATTAGGGTGTGCCCAGGCACACATGCCACACCCTAAGCGCACGCCTATGTCTATATGACCCATCTGCATTACCCTTATTAGATTAACTGATATCATTAATGCCATTTTGTTTGTCTTCTTTCCAGTATGGCAGTCTGTGGCCAGAGGAGTCAGTGCCGCTGCGGACACGGAGCTCCCGGCAGGATCCGTCACTTGGGAACCGAGCGCTTATTCCTATTCGGGGGAATGACATGGATATAAGGAGAAGTGTAGCTGCCTTCACATCAGACCCGCTAACGGTGAGTAGCATTGTAGACCGCGCCATGTATTATTCTACACTCTAACGCCGCGTGCACACGGCCGGAATTTCCGGTGGGAGCTTTTCATCGGATTTTCCGACCGTGTGTATGCCCATCGGTCTTTTTCTGTCGGCATTCCCGACGGACTTTGGATTGAGAGCCTGTTTTTAATTTTTCCGACGGAAAATCGGATTTTCCGATCGTGTGTATGCAATTCCGACACGCAAAATTTCCGACGCATGCTCGGAAACAATTCGACGCATGCTCGGAAGCATTAAACTTCCCTTTTTATAGTGCCGTCGAACGTGTATTATGCCGCTGTGTTACAGACCGTCGGAATTTGGTGTGACCGTGTGTAGGCAAGACAGTTTGAGCGAAATTCCGACGGGAAAACCATCAGAGCTTTTTCCGATGAGAATTCCGATCGTGTGTACGCGGCATAAGAAATGACTTGCCTGCCTAGGGCACTGCTTCTCCTCCAGGGGGTCGCAGTTTTGCACTCGGCAAAAATTCAATCTGTAGCCAGCTGTTCTGGGTACACCATCCCTTCTGCAGTCTGATTCCGTGGAGGGGCGTTCCTAATCCCACCGGCATAGCCTTCTGTGTTCCCAGAGCGTCTGGAGGCATTATCATTACACCAATGATGTCGCCTCTGGACATCGTCAGCTGACCTATACGGCTCCACCTGTGTTGCCGAGTTTTTCCTCTTTTGGTTAAGCACCCAAGACTTTGTAACTTGATTAAAAAAAACTTGATTAACTCCCACGAAATCATCCAGGCCACCATCATCAGAGCCCCAATTTGATCATGGGGATGTTTAACTGCTTAGCGACCGCCGGCCGTCAATTGACAGCCAGGCGGCGCAGCTCTCGTGGCGGGAGGGCGTCATATGACGCCCTCCCCTTCCTGGCCGTCATATGACGCCCTCCCCTTCCCGGCCGTCATATGACGCCCTCCCCTTCCCGGCCGTCATATGACGCCCTCCCCTTCCCGGCCCTCATATGACGCCCTCCCCTTCCCGGGCGTCATATGACGCCCTCCCCTTCCCGGCCCTCATATGACGCCCTCTCCTTCCCGGCCGCCATATGACGCCCTCCCCTTCCCGGCCCTCATATGACGCCCTCCCCTTCCCGGGCGTCATATGACGCCCTCCCCTTTCCGGCCGTCATATGACGCCCTCCCCTTCCCGGCCGTCATATGACGCCCTCCCCTTCCCGGCCGTCATATGACGCCCTCCCCTTCCCGGCCGTCATATGACGCCCTCCCCTTCACGGCCGTCATATGACGCCCTCCCCTTCCCGGCCCTCATATGACGCCCTCCCCTTCACGGCCGTCATATGACGCCCTCCCCTTCCCTCATATGACGCCCTCCCCTTCCCAGCCCTCCAGGGAGCGCGCGTGCGCCCGCCGTGTTACTGGGCCCCCGGTGGCCGCGATGTCCGCCGGGCACCCGCGATTGCCCGATAACACAGCAGGACCGTGGCTCTGTGTATGTAAACACACAGATCCACGGTCCTGTCAGAGAGAGAGGAGACCGATGGTGTGTTCTCAGCACAGAGAAACACCGATCGGTCTCCTCTCCTTGTGAATCCCCTCCCCCCCCCCCCCCCTACAGTTAGAATCACTCCCAGGGAACATATTAACCCCTTCAGCGCCCCCTAGTGTTAACCCCTTCCCTGACAGTCACATTTATACAGTAATCAATGCATTTTTATAGCACTCAGGGCCGTCTTTTTAATATTGATTGGACCCTGGGCAAAACTTTTCTTGGACACCCCCCCCCCCCCCATGCAGTTTCGCTCTCCACCTGCTCTGAGACATACAATAAATAGCAGCTAGACTCAAAATCAGTTTACTGAATCAGATCAGGCAGCTATTGCGATTGGTTGTCAGAGGTTACAGTGTATCATTAACGCTCACTGACTGGTTGCTAGAGGTTACAGCACACATTACAGCTTACTGATTGGTTGCTAGAGGTTACAGCACATGATTTCTGCTTGTTGATTGGTTTCTATGGATTACTGTGGATATGACCTCGGGGGCATGATATACATATCAATGCCGCCGGCCGCCACTATTTACATATGAATGCTGCCGCTATTTACACATGAATGCCAGTAATTTACATGTTAACACAGGGTCTGCAGGTGAGTCAACTGTACACAACAATAGGGCAGAGCTGGGCAGCATTAGTAGCAGCACTTCACACTGAGATATTGGGACACAGCACAGGACTAAAACTTTAAGGGACGAGGGAATTTAAACCGGGATAGTTGGCAAGTACGAGGAAACTGCTTTGGGCCCCACAACAATGACAGGGCCCAGGGCAGCTGCCCCTTTTGCCCTGCCTTAAAAACGGCCCTGATAGCACTGATCGCTGTATAAATGTGAATAGTCCCAAAAATGTGTCAAAAGTGTCCGATATGTCCGCCGCAATATCGCAGTCACGATAAAAAATCACTGATCGCCACCATTACTAGTTAAAAAATAAATAATAATAAAACTGCTATAAATCTATCCCCTATTTTGTAGGCGCTATAACTTTTGTGCAAACCAATCAATATACGCTTATTGCGATTTTTTTTTTTTTTTTACCAAAAATATATGTAGAAGAATACGTATCGGCCTAAACTGAGGAAAAAATTTTTTTATATATTTTTGGGGGATATTTAGTATAGCAAAAAGTAAAAAATATAGTTGTTTTTTTAAACTTGTCGCTCTTCTTTTGTTTATAGCGCAAAAAATAAAAAACCGCAGAGGTGATCAAATACCACCAAAAGAAAGCTCTATTTGTAGGGACAAAATGATAACAATTTCATTTGGGTGCAGTGTTGTATGACCGCGCAATTGTCGTTCAAAGTGTGACAGCGCTGAAAGCTGAAAAATGGCTTGGGCAGGAAGGGGGTGAAAATGCCCGGTATTGAGGTGGTTAAAGATGGCGCTGTAGGAGGGGGGGCAGCTGGAGCCAAATATTGCTGGCGTGAAGTTCTACTCTAAGGCCCCTTTCACACTGGGGCGGTTTTCAGGCGGTACAGCGCTAAAAAATAGCGCCTGTACACCGCCTGAAAAAAACGGCCCCATTCACTCCAGTGTGAAAGCCGGTGGGCTTTCACACTGGAGCGGTGCGCTAGCAAGACGGTAAAATATGTCCTGCTAGCAGCATCTTTGGAGCGGCTATGGCGGCGCTCTGCGGGGGATTTTAACCCTTTTTTGGCCGCTCGCGGGGGGTAAAACCGCACCGCGAGCGGCCGAATCCCGCGGCTAAAACAACGGTAAAGCAGCGCTAAATATAGCGCTGCTTTACCGTCACCGCGGCTCCCCGCCCCAGTGTGAAAGTAATGACCTAATCAGTGGGACCATAGTGGAAATGTGAGAATTTTCTCTTCTCCATCAGAGGTGGGCAGGTGCTGGAGCTGAAGTGGTTAAAGAGCTTCCAACATTTAAATTTAAAACCAGAGGCATAATGAGCGAGGTGGTGTGTAGCAAGGGAGAGCGGCACACATCTACAGCCCCTCACTTGCTTTACATATACAGCAGCTCTGACAGTCTCATGCTTCAGGCACCGTACTACTTGAAAAAGAGGCTTCAGCCGAGAGAGAGAGAGAGAAATTCTGTCTAAATAGGAGTTATTTTTTATGATGGGTTCAGTGGGATGCAGATGATAAACGTCTCAGGAATAGGAGCGCGGTGATTGACAAGCCGCTGCGGCGATGTGAAGATAAGTATACGCTGTTCCTGTCTGTCTGGCGGGTGGAAGACGGGAGGAGAGAGCGCTATATCCTTCATTTCATCTCCATTTTCTTTGATCACTTCAAAAGCAGGATGAGATTCCCTCTAATCGCAGCTAAAAGGGGTCTCGGTGAAAGAGGCGGTGTCATTCGTGGTCAGAGATCGGCGCGGTCTTATCGACTTTCTGGGCTACATTTCAGGTAGCAATTATACAGAATACAGGTGGACAGAGGAGATGACTAAAGAGGAACTTTAATGGCGCGTACACACGGTCGGAATTCTCGTCGGAAAAAGCTCTGATGGTTTTCCCGTCGGAATTCCGACGGAATTTCGCTCAAACTGTCTTCCCTACACACGGTCGCACCAAATTCTGACGGTCAATAACACAGCGGCATACAACACATTCGACAGCACTATAAAAGGGAAGTTTAATGCTGCCGAGCATGCGTCGAATTGTTTCCGAGCATGCGTCGGAATTTTGCGTGTTGAAATTGTATACACACGATCGGAAAATCCGATAGAAAGGTTTTCCGTCTGAAAAATTAAGAACAGGTTCTCAATCCAAAGTCCGTCGGAAATTCCGACAGAAAAAGACCGATAGGCATACACACGGTCGGAAAATCCGATGATAAGCTCCCATCTGACTGTTTCCATCGGAAATTCCGACCGTGTGTACGTGGCATTAGGGAACAAATAAGCCCCATGCACAGTACTGTGCTTCGTCTGCAACTCATACACTGTGTGGCCAAAAAATTGTGTAGTTGTGAGAATGAGCTAGGTGGCCATCCCATTCCAAAACATTGACCATTATTATGGTGTTCCTTGTGGCTACAACAGCCTCCACTGTTCTGAGAAGGCTTTCTAAAATATTTTTGAGGGTTGAGTTTTGGGAGTTTGTGGTCCTTTTTGAAGTAGGATGAGAAGACCTGGGATCACAATCAGCAGTTTATCCCAAAGGCATTCAGTAGGGTTTGGTGTGAAGGCCACTCAAGTTCCTGACATTGGGCTAGGTGGTCATCCCACTTCCAAAACCATGGCCGATAATAAGGAGTTCCTTGTGGATATAGTAGCCTCTACTGTTCTGGGAAGTCTTTCCATGAGATTTCGGAGGGCTGGGTTTTGGGAATTTTGTGGCCATTTGTAATGTAGGATGAGAAGACCTGGCTCATAACAGCTCATCCAAAAGGTGTTCAGTAGGGTTTTGTGTGCAGGCCACTGAAGTTCCTGACAATGAGCTACTGTAGGTGGTCATCCCACTTCCAAAACCATGGCCAATAATAAGGAGTTCCTTGTGGATATAGTAGCCTCTACTGTTCTGGGAAGTCTTTCCATGAGATTTCGGAGGGCTGGGTTTTGGGAATTTTGTGGCCATTTGTGATGTAGGATGAGAAGACCTGGCTCATAACAGCTCAGAAGGCCTTCCACAAGATTTTGGAGGGTTGGGTTTTCGGAGTTTGTGGCCATTTGTGAACTAGGATGAGAAGGCCTGGCTTATAAACGGCAATTCATACCAAAGTTGTTCAGTAGGGTTAGTTGTACAGGCCACTCAAGTTCCTGACAATGGCCATCCCATTTCCAAAACCATGGCCATTATTATTATTGTGTTCCTTGTGGCAATA
Organism: Lithobates sylvaticus; assembly: GCA_028564925.1. NCBI lineage: Eukaryota > Metazoa > Chordata > Amphibia > Anura > Ranidae > Lithobates > Lithobates sylvaticus. The sequence goes on along the minus strand of CM053027.1, from coordinate 622,649,517 downwards.
ACATCCTCTACTGTTCTGGGAAGTTTTTCCATGAGATTTCTGAGAGCTGGGTTTTGGGAATTATGTGGCCATTTGTGAGGGTAGGATGAGAAGACCTGGTTCATAACAGCTTATCCAAAATGTGTTTAGTAGGGTTTTGTGTGAAGGCCACTCAAGTTCCTGACATTGGGCTAGGTGGTCATCCCACTTCCAAAACCATGGCCATTAATAAGGAGTTCCTTGTGGCTATAGCAGCCTCCACTCTTTTGAGAAGGCCTTCCACAAGATTTTGGAGGGTTGGGTTTTCGGGAGTTTGTGGCCATTTTGTGAACTAGGATGAGAAGGCCTGGCTTATAAACGGCAATTCATACCAAAGTTGTTCAGTAGGGTTAGTTGTGCAGGTCACTCAAGTTCCTGACAATGAGCTTAGTGGCCATCCCATTTCCAAAACCATGGCCATTATTATTGAGTTCATTGTGGCAATAACATCCTCTACTGTTCTGGGAAGTTTTTCCATGAGATTTCTGAGGGCTGGCTTTTGGGAATTTTGTGGCCATTTGTGATTATAGGATGAGCAGACCTGGCTCATAACAGCTCATCCAAAAGGTGTTCAGTAGGGTTAGGTGTACAGGCCACTCAAGTTCCTGACAATGAGCTACTGTAGGTGGCCATCCCACTTCCAAAACCATGGCCATTAATAAGGAGTTCCTTGTGAATATAGCAGCCTCCACTCTTTTGAGAAGGCCTTCCAAAAGATTTTGGAGGGTTGGGTTTTCGGGAGTTTGTGGCCATTTGTGAACTAGGATGAGAAGACCTGGCTTATAAATGGCAATTCATACCAACGTTGTTCAGTAGGGTTAGTTGTGCAGGCCACTTAAGTTCCTGACAATGAGCTTAGTGGCCAACCCATTTCCAAAACCATGGCCATTATTATTGTGTTCCTTGTGGCAATAACAGCCTCTACTGTTCTGGAAAGTCTTTCCATGAGATTTCGGAGGGCTGGGTTTTGGGAATTTTGTGGCCATTTGTGATGTAGGATGAGAAGACCTGGCTCATAACAGCTCATCCAAAAGGTGTTCGGTTGGGTTAGGTGTACAGGGCACTCAAGTTCCCGACAATGAGCTGGGTGACCATCTCATTCCACAACCATGGCTATTAATATGGAGTTCCCTGTGGTTATAACAGCCTCCACACTTCTGGGAATGTTTTCTACAAGATTTTGGAGGGTTGGGCTTTGGGAGTCTGTGGCCATTTGTAATGTAGGATGAGAAGACCTGGCTCATAATCGGCAATTCATCCCAAAGGTCTTCAGTAGGGTTGGGTGTGTAGGCCAATCAAGTTCCTACACACAAAACCCATGTCTTTATGGAGCTGGCTTTGTACACCAGAACACAGTCATGATGCAATAGAAAAGGGTCTTCACCAAGCTGGTACCACAAGGTTGGAAGACCACCGTGCTCTAACACAGCCTTCCTCACAGATGGACCTTTGAAATAACTTTCAGGTCTTACGGAACCCCTGCTAATAATATTGTATGACAAAATGATTTTCCATAGTAACAATGAAATTAAATAAACTGTAATATGGACAGGAAAGAAATGCATGCAGTGAAAACAGTATTGCTTCTCTTGTTGTCAGTGGAAAAGAATGCATCTAACATTGGTGGTCACTGGGAAAAATTTGCCTACCATTAGTGGGCAGGGGAAACGGGCTCCCTTACATTGGTGGTCAGTTGAAAGTGCCTCTGTTGATTTGTGGTCAGTGGAGAAGGACCCTTTACATTGGTGGGAAGGATGCACCTTTTGTTGGTGATCAGTGGGAAGAATGTTCCTTACATTGGTGATCAGTGAGAATGTTTCTTACATTGGTGGGAAGGATGCACCTTTTGTTGGTGGTCAGTGGGAAGTGAGAAGAATGTTCCTTACATTGGTGATCAGTGAGAAGAATGTTCCTTACATTGGTGGTCAGTGAGAAGAATGTTCCTTACATTGGTGATCAGTGGGAAGAATGTTCCTTACATTGGTGATCAGTGGGAAGAATGTTCCTTACATTGGTGATCAGTGAGAAGAATGTTCCTTACATTGGTGATCAGTGAGAAGAATGTTCCTTACATTGGTGATCAGTGGGAAGAATGTTCCTTACATTGGTGATCAGTGAGAAGGATGTTCCTTACATTGGTGATCAGTGAGAAGAATGTTCCTTACATTGGTGATCACTGGGAAGAATGTTCCTTACATTGGTGATCAGTGGAAAGAATGTTCCTTACATTGGTGATCAGTGGGAAGAATGTTCCTTACATTGGTGATCAGTGAGAAGAATGTCCCTTACATTGGTGATCAGTGAGAAGAATGTTCCTTACATTGGTGATCAGTGGGAAGAATGTTCCTTACATTGGTGATCAGTGGGAAGAATGTTCCTTACATTGGTGATCAGTGAGAAGAATGTTCCTTACATTGATGATCAGTGGGAAGAATGTTCCTTACATTGGTGATCAGTGAGAAGATTGTTCCTTACATTGGTGATCAGTGAGAAGATTGTTCCTTACATTGGTGATCAGTGAGAAGAATGTTCCTTACATTGGTGATCAGTGAGAAGAATGTTCCTTACATTGGTGATCAGTGAGAAGAATGTTCCTTACATTGGTGATCAGTGAGAAGAATGTTCCTTACATTGGTGATCAGTGAGAAGAATGTTCCTTACATTGGTGATCACTGGGAAGAATGTTCCTTACATTGGTGATCAGTGGAAAGAATGTTCCTTACATTGGTGATCAGTGGGAAGAATGTTCCTTACATTGGTGATCAGTGAGAAGAATGTCCCTTACATTGGTGATCAGTGAGAAGAATGTTCCTTACATTGGTGATCAGTGGGAAGAATGTTCCTTACATTGGTGATCAGTGGGAAGAATGTTCCTTACATTGGTGATCAGTGAGAAGAATGTTCCTTACATTGATGATCAGTGGGAAGAATGTTCCTTACATTGGTGATCAGTGAGAAGAATGTTCCTTACATTGGTGATCAGTGAGAAGAATGTTCCTTACATTGGTGATCAGTGAGAAGAATGTTCCTTACATTGGTGATCAGTGAGAAGAATGTTCCTTACATTGGTGATCAGTGAGAAGAATGTTCCTTACATTGGTGATCAGTGAGAAGAATGTTCCTTACATTGGTGATCAGTGAGAAGAATGTCCCTTACATTGGTGATCAGTGAGAAGAATGTTCCTTACATTGGTGATCAGTGAGAAGAATGTTCCTTACATTGGTGATCAGTGAGAAGAATGTTCCTTACATTGGTGATCAGTGGGAAGAATGCTCCTTACATTGGTGATCAGTGGGAAGAATGTTCCTTACATTGGTGATCAGTGGGAAGAATGTTCCTTACATTGGTGATCAGTGAGAAGAATTTTCCTTACAATGGTGATCAGTGAGAAGAATGTTCCTTACATTGGTGATCAGTGAGAAGAATGTTCCTTACATTGGTGATCAGTGAGAAGAATGTTCCTTACATTGGTGATCAGTGGGAAGAATGTCCCTTACATTGGTGATCAGTAAGAAGAATGTTCCTTACATTGGTGATCAGTGAGAAGAATGTTCCTTACATTGGTGATCAGTGGGGAGAATGTTCCTTACATTGGTGATCAGTGAGAAGAATGTTCCTTACATTGGTGATCAGTAAGAAGAATGTTCCTTACATTGGTGATCAGTGAGAAGAATGTTCCTTACATTGGTGATCAGTGGGGAGAATGTTCCTTACATTGGTGATCAGTGAGAAGAATGTTCCTTACATTGGTGATCAGTGAGAAGAATGTCCCTTACATTGGTGATCAGTGAGAAGAATGTTCCTTACATTGGTGATCAGTGGGAAGAATGTTCCTTACATTGGTGATCAGTGAGAAGAATGTTCCTTACATTGGTGATCAGTGAGAAGAATGTTCCTTACATTGGTGATCAGTGAGAAGAATGTTCCTTACATTGGTGATCAGTGAGAAGAATGTTCCTTACATTGGTGATCAGTGGGGAGAATGTTCCTTACATTGGTGATCAGTGAGAAGAATGTCCCTTACATTGGTGATCAGTGAGAAGAATGTTCCTTACATTGGTGATCAGTGGGAAGAATGTTCCTTACATTGGTGATCAGTGAGAAGAATGTTCCTTACATTGGTGATCAGTGGGAAGAATGTCCCTTACATTGGTGGTCAGTGAGAAGAATGTTCCTTACATTGGTGGTCAGTGAGAAGAATGTTCCTTACATTGGTGATCAGTGGGAAGAATGTTCCTTACATTGGTGATCAGTGAGAAGAAATGTTCCTTACATTGGTGATCAGTGAGAAGAATGTTCCTTACATTGGTGATCAGTGAGAAGAATGTTCCTTACATTGGTGATCAGTGAGAAGAATGTTCCTTACATTGGTGATCAGTGGGAAGAATGTTCCTTACATTGGTGATCAGTGAGAAGAATGTTCCTTACATTAGTGATCAGTGAGAAGAATGTTCCTTACATTGGTGATCAGTGGGAAGAATGTTCCTTACATTGGTGTTCAGTGAGAAGAATGTTCCTTACATTGGTGATCAGTGAGAAGAATGTTCCTTACATTGGTGATCAGTGAGAAGAATGTTCCTTACATTGGTGATCAGTGGGAAGAATGTTCCTTACATTGGTGATCAGTGAGAAGAATGTTCCTTACATTAGTGATCAGTGAGAAGAATGTTCCTTACATTGGTGATCAGTGGGAAGAATGTTCCTTACATTGGTGATCAGTGAGAAGAATGTTCCTTACATTGGTGATCATGAGAAGAATGTTCCTTACATTGGTGATCAGTGAGAAGAATGTCCCCTTACATTGGTGATCAGTGAGAAGAATGTTCCTTACATTGGTGATCAGTGGGAAGAATGTTCCTTACATTGGTGATCAGTGAGATGAATGTTCCTTACATTGGTGATCAGTGAGAAGAATGTTCCTTACATTGGTGATCAGTGAGAAGAATGCTCCTTACATTGGTGATCAGTGGGAAGAATGTTCCTTACTATCCACTTAATGACCAGGCCTTTTCTGGAACTCGACTTCCTGCCTAGCCATTGACCACATCCAATGATTTGCGGGCTTACTGACGGCTGCGGTAAGCTCGGGAACGATCGGGAAGCTGGCAGAGGGGGGTCTGCCTAGGAATGCTCACTCCTCAAGACTGATACCTACCTATCAAGTCATTTTAATATTTGCATAACTCCTCCTAAGATAACTATTTGCATAACTCCTCCTACCTACTTCTTGCATCAGAACTATTGAGAGGATGTATTGGGGCAGGGTGCTGGGATATTTTCAGGAAGGTATTGCAGCACCCTGCCGGTCCCTTCCACCAGCTGCAATCTGCATAGATAAGCAAGTAATGGGTCCAATGTAAGGTATATAATGAAAACGGAAAGGTTTTATTAATGTTGATGAGGAGGGAAGACGGAACCAAGGAAGGGTAAATAGAACCAGATTCAACTTGGTCTCTAACTTTTGTGTTTCTTGTTAATTGCAGCTTCTGGGAAATGTATGAGAGTGGTGGAGGGTCTCCAGGTAAGTTCTGTTTTGTCATACACCTTACAACCTGACTCTACAATCTGTGTACAATCTGCTTCAGATTCCCAAAAAACTATGTAATGTGAGGACACACCTAAACTCTCCATTACATTGATGTTGGTAGATGTAGAGGAAATTGAAGTTGCTAGAAGACACAGGATAGTATGGGGGGTGCAACTGAGATGTGGTGCGAGAAGCTATGTGGAGGACACAGCAAACATGTGGAAGAAGGTTCTCTGGTCAGATGAGACCAAAATTGAACTTTTTGGCCTAAAAGCAAAACTCTATGTGTGGGGAAAACTAACACTGCACATCACCCTGAACACACCATCCCCACTGTGAAACATGGTGGTGGCAGCATCATGTGGTGGGGATTCTTTTCTTCAGCAGGGACAGGGAAGCTGGTCAGAGTTGATGGGAAGATGAATGGAGCCAAATACAGGGCAATCTTAAAAGAAAAGACTTGAGACTGGGGCGGAGGTTCACCTTCCAGCAGGACAACGACCCGAAACATACAGCCAGAGCTACAATGGAATGGTTTAGATCAAAGCATATTCATGTGTTAGAATGGCCCAGTCACAGTCCAGACCTAAATCACATTGAGAATCTGTGGCAAGACTTGAAAATTGATCTTCACAGACACTCTCCATCCCCCCGCTCATTAACCACTCCCAGTCCCAGCCAATTCTGACGTTCCTCTCCTACATGTAAAAATCAGCATTCTTTTTTTTTTTGCAAGAAAATTACTTGAAACCCCCGCACATTTTTTAGATAGATAGATAGTATGTATATATATATATAATAAGAGAGAGAGAGATATACATATAGATACATTTTTTTTTTCAAGCAGAAGCCCTAGAGAATAAAATGAGGGGTGTTGCAAATTTTTATGTCACACAATATTTTCTGAATATTTTTTGGGGGACAAAATACACTTGTGGTGTGATTTCCATTTACATATGTGTGCGGGACTGAAGCGCACGTTCGCCTTGGGAGTAAAGGGTTCTTTAAATGTTTTATTTTATTTTTTAAAGTTACATAGTTAAGTTGAAAAAAGTCCATCCAGTTCAACCACAAACACTGTACTTTTTTTTTTTTATCAACTTTATTGCTATCCAAGGGATGAACAACATTCCTTGTGATAGCATGGGTCATGTCGGGTCCTCTGTATGGAGAGATCTGGGGTCTATTAGACCCCTGGTCTCTCCTCTGGTCTCCAAAGCCTCTGATCAAACCAAGATCGGTTTGACCAATTGCTTTCTCTAGCCGGTAACGGCTTGTTTACATCGGACTGAACCCGGAAGTGACAAAATCCTTGTAGCTTCCAGTTTCTGACATCACATAGTAGAAGGAACAACATAAATTCCTCTCGCTGTGTCTGGGGAAGCTGATGCTGCCGGTCTCATCCTTGACCGGTTCCTCAATTGGCTGGGAGAGCCCAGTAAAGGCGACGGGAGGGGGGGGGGGAAGACCCGACCACCGTTTGTAAAAATAATCCAGTGGCTGTTTATAAATGGCCTAAGGCATGGGAAGGGGTTAAAAGGGCCTTCTGGAGGTGGCATCAAGGCGTTAATAAAGTAATATATAATGAAACTCTCCGTTTTTTTAGGTGTGAACTACGTTGGAGATGCCCTGCTGGAAGGATCCAACCCATTGTAGGAGGTCTTCTCTGCCTCCAGGACGTGTTGACCATTCTGGATTTTGGCATGTGTGAGATCGCCATAGCAAACGGATTGCGACTGGACTTGCGTTACAGACAAACCTGCAAGACTTGGGATGTGTATAGAGGAACTCGATGCCTTGTAGATAGTCTTTTCTTCCTTCAAGATTTCTATGGGTTTTTTTTTTTTTTCAATGCACTAACAAAATAGACACAGCCTAGGAAATGCAACTGATTAAACGTCTATTGAATGGGCTACAACTGATCATGTACATTACGGCACCCCCCAATGGCATGCAGTGGGTATGACCATTTCATGTATCTCTTTTCACTCCAGGAGGGCTGAGAAATGGCTGAACAATGGCTCACCTTGTCAGTTCTTCCTTACATATTTTTCATAATAATTGATGATTATCCGTGTTTCATCATGAAATATCATCTTTATCGTGACCATTCGTTATCTACGATCATTCCACATCACCCACCATTAAGGTTCTCATATTCGGGTGGAGGTCATGGAGGGTTTTAGGGTAAACAGGTCAAACCACAGGCTTATGTTGGCCCAGCTACAGACTTGAGCTCCTATTGAGGGATCATTATAGACTCCATGGACGGTTGTATCTTCAATGTGTTCTGGGCCTTCCCTTTCCGGTTGGATGTGTGTAGAACAGCTTCTCCAGGAGCTTCATCAAAGGCCATCATTTTGGTTTCCAAGACCATGGTACCCTCTTTTTTTTAGGATATGGTCTGCTAGACATTTCATGAAGAACTGTAACATTTAAGATGGGTACCAACTTCAGACACAAATCGAAGAGATGCATTGCCCGACCATCCACCAAATCATCATTCAACTGATATCTAGTGGTATGAAGACCATCATCTTCTGGATCTTCTCTGGTTCTAAAATCAGGATGGCAACATTGGGCCTAGCGTGTCCTCCTGGTTCTGACCGCCATGTAACATCTTATACTAAGATACTTTGGTTTGTATTTAACAGAGAAACTAGATGACAATCTGGGATCTAGATGTTTTTATTGAATTCTCATTTGTTAATAAAAGAAAAGTGTTTAATGTGTATTTTTTGGTGTACCCCCCAAGGTCTACATTATTTAAAAAAAAAAAAAGTAAAAAATGGACAATACAACTAATACTGATAATTTAGTTCTAGCTTTGGTCTTCTTTATAGTTCTTTGATAGTGTAACAGGCAGAGCCCCCTCCCAGAATTCATGTCTCTGGTCTTGTCTACCTGGGAGCTTTTGGTGTTCCCGTCCCCTATGAGGTGTCCTGCCCACCTTTGTGTGTTCCCGTCCTCTATGAGGTGTCCTGCCCACCTTTGCGTGTTCCCATCCTCAATGAGGTGTCCTGACCACCTTTGTGTGTTCCCATCCCCTATGAGGTGTCCTGCACACCTTTGTGTGTTCCCATCCTCTTTGGGGTGTCCTGCCCACCTTTGTGTGTTCCCATCCTCTTTGGGGTGTCCTGCCCACCTTTGTGTGTTCCCATCCTCTTTGGGGTGTCCTGCCCACCTTTGTGTGTTCCCATCCTCTTTGGGGTGTCCTGCCCACCTTTGTGTGTTCCTATCCTCTTTGGGGTGTCCTGCCCACCTTTGTGTGTTCCCATCCCCTATGAGGTTTCCTGCCCACCTTTGTGTGTTCCCATCCTCTATCTGGTGTCCTGCCCACCTTTGTGTGTTCCTGTCCTCTATGGGGTGTCCTGCCCACCTTTGTGTGTTCCTGTCCTCTATGGGGTGTCCTGCCCACCCTTTGTGTGTTCCTATCCTCTATGGGGTGTCCTGCCCACCCTTTGTGTGTTCCTATCCTCTATCCGATGTCCCGCTCACCTTTGTGTGTTCCCATCCCCTATGAGTTGTCCTGACCACCTTTGTGTGTTCCCATCCTGTGTGAGGTGTCCTGCCCACCTTTGTGTGTTCCCATCCCCTATGAGGTGTCCTGCCCACCTTTTGTGTGTTCCCATCCTGTGTGAGGTGTCCTGCCCACCTTTGTGTGTTCCCATCCTCTATCTGGTGTCCTGCCCACCTTTGTGTGTTCCCATCCTCTATGGGGTCTCCTGCCCACCTTTGTGTGTTCCCGTCCCCTATCTGGTGTCCTGCCCACCTTTGTGTGTTCCCATCCTGTGTGAGGTGTCCTGTCCACCTTTGTGTGTTCCCATCCCCTATGAGGTGTCCTGCCCACCTTTTGTGTGTTCCCATCCTGTGTGAGGTGTCCTGCCCACCTTTGTGTGTTCCCGTCCCCTATCTGGTGTCCTGCTCACCTTTGTGTGTTCCCATCCTCTTTGGGGTGTCCTGCCCACCTTTTGTGTGTTCCCATCCTCTTTGGGGTGTCCTGCCCACCTTTGTGTGTTCCCATCCCCTATGAGGTGTCCTGCCCACCTTTGTGTGTTCCCATCCCCTATGAGGTTTCCTGACCACCTTTGTGTGTTCCCATCCTCTATCTGGTGTCCTGCCCACCTTTGTGTGTTCCTGTCCTCTATGGGGTGTCCTGCCCACCCTTTGTGTGTTCCCATCCTCTTTGGGGTGTCCTGCCCACCTTTGTGTGTTCCCATCCCCTATGAGGTGTCCTGACCACCTTTGTGTGTTCCCATCCCCTATGAGGTGTCCTGACCACCTTTGTGTGTTCCTGTCCTCTATGGGGTGTCCTGCCCACCTTTGTGTGTTCCCATCCTCTATCTGGTGTCCTGCCCACCTTTGTGTGTTCCCATCCCCTATGAGGTGTCCTGCCCACCTTTGTGTGTTCCCATCCCCTATGAGGTTTCCTGACCACCTTTGTGTGTTCCCATCCTCTATCTGGTGTCCTGCCCACCTTTGTGTGTTCCTGTCCTCTATGCGGTGTCCTGCCCACCATAAGTGTAGAACATACAAACATAATAATGATAAATTCATAAAAAAATCAATAAATCATAATGTCCATGCAAAAACAAACGTGATGAGACAAATTGATCCCAAGAAAGGAAGTGAGTGACTGAATCGGAAAAAAAACAGTTTGATATGAATTCAAACTTCTGCTTCTGCGAAGAAGTTCGATATGCTCTTATGAAAAAGGATTTCTACCATGAGTAGAAATCGATATCAAATGTGCTGCCACCACCAAACTAAATGATCGGGTACTCTTACCAGATCAAGTGGGCTACTTGCCATCAGCAAGGAGCCAAATGCACAGAAAAGCCAAAGGAAATCCGAAATTGGACTCCACAGGAACCAGCATAGAAGGAACCAGCACATAGAAAATGCAGTCGCTCCAACTCAGCGTCCGAAAAATCCAAGGCTCCGCCAGACATATAGCGATCAGGGAAGGAAAAACGCCAACATAGCATGAAATCCTTAACCAGATATGTTTATTGAATAAGTAATGCTCATACATCAATGTTTCCCGGGTGATGTCTTAGTGGACGAAACGTTTTGGGACTTATTGTGCTGGCTCCACGTTATCTCCTATTACCTTTCTTTGTGATCACATATATGCAGTGCCTGTATCTACATCGATGTAAGTGCAATACTTATTGGGATCAATTTGTCTCATCACGTTTATATTTGCATGGACATTATGATTTATTGATTTTTTTAATGCATTTATTATTATTATGTATGTTCTACACTTATACCAGTGTTAGATATTTGTTATATTTTTTGCACTCTCACCTTTGTTTGTTCCCATCCTGTATGTGGTGTCCTCCCCACCTTTGTGTGTTCCCGTCCCTTATGTGGTGTCCTGCCCACCTTTGTGTGTTCCCGTCCCCTATGGGGTGTCCTCCCCACCTTTGTGTGTTCCCGTCCCCTATGGGGTGTCCTGCCCACCTTTGTGTGTTCCCGTCCCCTATGGGTGTCCTGCCCACCTTTGTGTGTTCCCGTCCCCTATGGGGTGTCCTGCCCACCTTTGTGTGTTCCCGTCCCCTATGTGGTGTCCTGCCCACCTTTGTGTGTTCCCGTCCCCTATGTGGTGTCCTGCCCACCTTTGTGTGTTCCCGTCCCCTATGTGGTGTCCTGACCACCTTTTGTGTGTTCCCGTCCCCTATGGGGTGTCCTGCCCACCTTTGTGTGTGTGTTCCTGCCCACCTTTGTGTGTTCCCGTCCCCTATGGGGTGTCCTGCCCACCTTTGTGTGTTCCCGTCCCCTATGTGGTGTCCTGCCCACCTTTTGTGTGTTCCCGTCCCCTATGTGGTGTCCTGCCCACCTTTGTGTGTTCCCGTCCTCTATGGGGTGTCTTGCCCATCTTTGTGTGTTCCCATCCTCTATGGAGTGTCCTGCCCACTTTTGTGTGTTCCTGTCCTCAGAGGTGTCCTGCCCACCTTTTGTGTGTTTTCATTCTTTATTGGGTGTCTTGCCCACCTTTGTGTGTTCCCGTCCTCTGAGGTGTCCTGCCCACCTTTTGTGTGTTTTCATTCTTTATTGGGTGTCCTGCCCACCTTTGTGTGTTCCCGTCCTCTGAGGTGTCCTACCCACCTTTGCGTGTTCCCATCCTCTATGGGGTGTCCTGCCCACCTTTGTGTGTTCCCATCCTCTATGTGGTGTCCTGCGCACCTTTGTGTGTTCCCATCCTCTATGGGGTGTCCTGCCCACCATAAGTGTAGAACATACAAACATAATAATGATAAATGCATAAAAAAATCAATAAATCATAATGTCCATGCAAAAACAAACGTGATGAGACAAATTGATCCCAAGAAAGGAAGTGAGTGACTGAATCGGAAAAAAAACAGTTTGATATGAATTCAAACTTCTGCGAAGAAGTTCGATATGCTCTTATGAAAAAGGATTTCTACCATGAGTAGAAATCAATATCAAATGTGCCGCCACCACCAAACAAAATGATTGGGTACTCTTACCAGATCAAGTGGGCTACTTGCCATCAGCAAGGAGCCAAATGCACAGAAAAGCCAAAGGAAATCCGAAATTGGACTCCACAGGAACCAGCATAGAAGGAACCAGCACATAGGAAATGCAGTCGCTCCAACTCAGCGTCCGAAAAATCCAAGGCTCCGCCAGACATACAACGATCAGGGAAGGAAAAACGCCAACATAGCATAAAATCCTTAACCAGATATGTTTATTGAATAAGTAATGCTCATACATCAATGTTTCCCGGGTGATGTCTTGGTGGACGAAACGTTTTGGGACTTATTGTGCTGGCTCCACGTTATCTCCTATTACCTTTCTTTGTGATCACATATATGCAGTGCCTGTATCTACATTAATGTAAGTGCAATACTTATTGGGATCAATTTGTCTCATCACGTTTATATTTGCATGGACATTATGATTTATTGATTTTTTTAATGCATTTATTATTATTATGTATGTTCTACACTTATACCAGTGTTAGATATTTGTTATATTTTTTGCACTCTCACCTTTGTTTGTTCCCATCCTGTATGTGGTGTCCTGCCCACCTTTGTGTGTTCCCGTCCCCTATGTGGTGTCCTCCCCACCTTTGTGTGTTCCCGTCCCCTATGTGGTGTCCTCCCCACCTTTGTGTGTTCCCGTCCCCTATGGGGTGTCCTGCCCACCTTTGTGTGTTCCCGTCCCCTATGTGGTGTCCTGCCCACCTTTGTGTGTTCCCGTCCCCTATGGGGTGTCGTGCCCACCTTTGTGTGTTCCCGTCCCCTGTGGTGTTTTGCCCACCTTTGTGTGTTCCCGTCCCCTATGGGGTGTCCTGCCCACCTTTGTGTGTTCCCGTCCCCTGTGGTGTTTTGCCCACCTTTTGTGTGTTCCCGTCCCCTATGGGGTGTCCTGCCCACCTTTTGTGTGTTCCTGTCCCCTATGGGGTGTCCTGCCCACCTTTTGTGTGTGTCTCCCCTATGTGGTGTCCTGCCCACCTTTTGTGTGTTCCCGTCCCCTATGGGGTGTCCTGCCCACCTTTGTGTGTTCCCATCCCCTATGGGGTGTCCTGCCCACCTTTGTGTGTTCCCATCCTCTATGGGGTGTCCTGCCCACCTTTGTGTGTTCCCATCCTCTATGTGGTGTCCTGCCCACCTTTGTGTGTTCCCATCCTCTATGTGGTGTCCTGCCCACCTTTGTGTGTTCCCATCCTCTATGGGGTGTCCTGCCCACCTTTGTGTGTTCCCATCCTCTATGGAGTGTCCTGCCCACCTTTTGTGTGTTCCTGTCCTCTATGAGGTGTCCTGCCCACCTTTTGTGTGTTTTTTCCTATCCTCTATGCGGTGTCCTGCCCACCTTTGTGTGTTTTCATTCTTTATTGGGTGTCCTGCCCACCTTTGTGTGTTCCCGTCCTCTGAGGTGTCCTACCCACCTTTGCGTGTTCCCATCCTCTATCTGGTGCTCTGTCTACCTTTGTGTGTTCCCATCCTCTATGGGGTGTCCTGCCCACCTTTGTGTGTTCCCATCCTCTATCTGGTGTCCTGCGCACCTTTGTGTGTTCCCATCCTCTATGGGGTGTCCTGCCCACCATAAGTGTAGAACATACAAACATAATAATGATAAATGCATAAAAAAATCAATAAATCATAATGTCCATGCAAAAACAAACGTGATGAGACAAATTGATCCCAAGAAAGGAAGTGAGTGACTGAATCGGAAAAAAAACAGTTTGATATGAATTCAAACTTCTGCGAAGAAGTTCGATATGCTCTTATGAAAAAGGATTTCTACCATGAGTAGAAATCAATATCAAATGTGCCGCCACCACCAAACAAAATGATTGGGTACTCTTACCAGATCAAGTGGGCTACTTGCCATCAGCAAGGAGCCAAATGCACAGAAAAGCCAAAGGAAATCCGAAATTGGACTCCACAGGAACCAGCATAGAAGGAACCAGCACATAGGAAATGCAGTCGCTCCAACTCAGCGTCCGAAAAATCCAAGGCTCCGCCAGACATACAACGATCAGGGAAGGAAAAACGCCAACATAGCATAAAATCCTTAACCAGATATGTTTATTGAATAAGTAATGCTCATACATCAATGTTTCCCGGGTGATGTCTTGGTGGACGAAACGTTTTGGGACTTATTGTGCTGGCTCCACGTTATCTCCTATTACCTTTCTTTGTGATCACATATATGCAGTGCCTGTATCTACATTAATGTAAGTGCAATACTTATTGGGATCAATTTGTCTCATCACGTTTATATTTGCATGGACATTATGATTTATTGATTTTTTTAATGCATTTATTATTATTATGTATGTTCTACACTTATACCAGTGTTAGATATTTGTTATATTTTTTGCACTCTCACCTTTGTTTGTTCCCATCCTGTATGTGGTGTCCTGCCCACCTTTGTGTGTTCCCGTCCCCTATGTGGTGTCCTCCCCACCTTTGTGTGTTCCCGTCCCCTATGTGGTGTCCTCCCCACCTTTGTGTGTTCCCGTCCCCTATGGGGTGTCCTGCCCACCTTTGTGTGTTCCCGTCCCCTATGTGGTGTCCTGCCCACCTTTGTGTGTTCCCGTCCCCTATGGGGTGTCCTGCCCACCTTTGTGTGTTCCCGTCCCCTGTGGTGTTTTGCCCACCTTTGTGTGTTCCCGTCCCCTATGGGGTGTCCTGCCCACCTTTGTGTGTTCCCGTCCCCTGTGGTGTTTTGCCCACCTTTTGTGTGTTCCCGTCCCCTATGGGGTGTCCTGCCCACCTTTTGTGTGTTCCTGTCCCCTATGGGGTGTCCTGCCCACCTTTTGTGTGTTCCCACCCTCTATGGAGTGTCTTGCCCACCTTTTGTGTGTTCCCGTCCTCTGAGGTGTCCTTCCCACCTTTGTGTGTTTTCATTCTTTATTGGGTGTCCTGCCCACCTTTTGGGTGTTCCTGTCTTCTATGGGGTGTCTTGCCCACCTTTTGTGTGTTCCTGTCCTCAGAGGTGTCCTTCCCACCTTTGTGTGTTTTCATTCTTTATTGGGTGTCATGTCCACCTTTGTGTGTTCCCATCCTCTGAGGTGTCCTACCCACCTGTTTTGTGTTCCCAACCTCTATGGGGTGTTCTGCCCACCTTTCTGTGTTTCCATCCCCTATGGGGTGTCCTGCCCACCTTTTGTGTGTTCCTGTCCTCTATGGGGTGTCTTGCCCACCTTTGTGTGTTCCCACCCTCTATGGAGTGTCCTGCCCACCTTTTGTGTGTTCCCCTCCTCTGAGGTGTCTTGCCCACCTTTGTGTGTTCCCGTCCTCTGAGGTGTCCTACCCACCTGTTTTGTGTTCTCATCATCTATGGGGTTTCCTTCCCTCCTCTGTGTGTTCCCAACCTCTATGAGGTGTTCTGCCCACCTTTCTGTGTTTCCATCCCCTATGAGGTGTTCTGCCCACCTTTCTGTGTTTCCATCCCCTATGGGATGTCCCACCCACCTTTTTGTGTTCCGTCCTCTATGGGATGTCCCACCCAACTTTGTGTGTTCCTGTCCCCTGTAGAGTATCTTACTGACCTTTGTGTGTTTCTGTAGCCTATGGAGTATCTCTGCCTTCCTCTATGGGGTGCCCCCACTCACCTTTGTGTGTTCCTGTTCCTTGTGGGGTATCCTGTCTCCTATTGGTTGTCTCCGCTCAACTTTGTGTCTTCTTGTCCCCAATGGCATGTCCTGCCCACCTTTTGTGTGTTTCCATCCCCTATGAGATGTCCCACCCACCGTTTTGTGTTCCTGTCCCCTATGAGTTGCCCTCGCTCACCTTTCAGTGTTTTCCTGTTCTCTGTGGGGTGCCCCCCACTCACCTTGTGCTTTCCTGTTCCTTGTGGGGGGGGGGGGGTCCGGCCAACGTTTGTGTGTTCCTGTCCTCTATAGCATGTCTCTGCTCACCTTTTTGTGTTCCCGTCTCCTATGGGATATCCCACCCACCTTCGTGCGTTCACTATGGGGTGTCCCACCCACTGGTTTTTTGTTTCTTTCCCCTATGGGGTGTCACTGCCCAACTAGGAACCCCAAGATCTCTCCAATGGAGGCCCCATGAAAAGAAAATGCCAGAAGATTTAAATCTCTGGCATTCACCAAATACTGAGGTTCTGGGTGGGTGGATACAAAGTTACAACGTACACTATGACCTCACTGGGTCAGGGGAGACTGAAGAAATGCCTCTTCCTGCCTGCAGCAGACTGATGACATCCTTTGAGCTTGGTCAAAGTCACCACACTGGAGATCAAGGACAAGGTGGAGCTTTTCTGATAAATGATACTGTTGCTGCTATCTGAAATGTACTTTAGAACAAACGTTTTTTTCCAGATCTTCACATTGGATCCGATGTGTTGAGCGATCCCCGCATTCCATGTGTTTTGTTCCTGTGCATTTTAATGTCTTTTAGATGTATTAAGATGTTCTGATTTGAGGTTTTGCAGTTTCCAAGGATACGGCGGGTGAAACATTTACAAATCGGGAACTTTTTATTTTATCGTCTCTCTGTGTGCGCTCTGCATGTGTCCGATATTGCCAATTTTTGGGGCAGGGGGGTGTCACATCTTTAGCTCTGAGGGGGTTCATGCTGGGACCTGTAGTCCTTCACTTTTGGGGGGTGTGACCCTCCCCCCCAAAGTGAAGAACTAAAAGTCCCAGCATGAACCCCTGATATCTAAGGATGCGACCCCCCCCCCCCACAATTGAAAGACTAAAAGTCCCAGCATGAACCTCTGATATCTAAGGATGCTGTCACCCCCCCCAAACTGAAGGACTAAAAGTCCCAGCATGAACCTCTGATATCTAAGGATGTGTCCCCCCCCCCCCCAAACTGAAGGACTAAAAGTCCCAGCATGAACCCCTGATATCTAAGGATGTGACCCCCCCCCCACAAACTGAAGGACTAAAAGTCCCAGCATGAACCCCTGATATCTAAGGATGTGACCCCCCCCCCCCCAAAATGAAGGACTGAAAGTCCCATCATGAACCTCTGATATCTAAGGATGAGACTCCCACCCCAAAAGTGAAGGACCACAAGTCCCAGCATGAACCCTTGGGATCTAAGGGTGTGACTCCCACCCCAAAAAGTGAAGGACTACAAGTCCCAGCATGAACCCCTGATATCTAAGGATGTGACCCCCCCCCAAATTGAAGGACTAAAAGTCCCAGCATGAACCCCTGATATCTAAGAAAGTGACTCCCACCCCAAAA
Source organism: Lithobates sylvaticus (assembly GCA_028564925.1). Taxonomy (NCBI): domain Eukaryota; kingdom Metazoa; phylum Chordata; class Amphibia; order Anura; family Ranidae; genus Lithobates; species Lithobates sylvaticus. The sequence goes on along the minus strand of CM053027.1, from coordinate 622,632,270 downwards.
GTGAAGGACCACAAGTCCCAGCATGAACCCCTGGGATCTAAGGGTGTGACCCCATAAATTTCACGGGTTCATGCTGGGACCTGTAGTTCTCTATTTGGGGGGGGGGTCACATCTTCAGCTCTAAAGGGGTTCATGCTGGGACTTGTAGTTCTCTATTTGGTATTTGGGGGGGGGGTCACATCTTTAGCTCTGAGGGGTTAATGCTGGGACCTGTAGTCCTTCACTTTTGGGGTATGTGACCCCCGCCCCCAAAGTGAAGGACTACAGGTCCCAGCACGATCCCCTGATATCTAAGGATGTGACCCCCCCCCCAAATTGAAGGACTAAAAGTCCCAGCATGAACCTCTGATATCTAAGGATGTGACTCCCACCCCAAAAGTGAAGGACCACAAGTCCCAGCATGAACCCCTGGGATCTAAGGGTGTGACCCCATAAATGTCACGGGTTCATGCTGAGACCTGTAGTTTTCTATTTGGGGGGGGCACATCTTCAGCTCTGAGGGGTTCATGCTGGGACCTGTAGTGCTTCAATTTGGGGGGGGGGGTCACATGCGTAGATATCAGAGGTTTGTGCTGGGACATCCTCCAAACGTGAAGGACTACAAGTCCTAGCATGTACCCCTGAGATCAAAGGATGTGACACTCTCCACCCAAAAATAAAATTGAAGGACTACAAGTCCTAGCATGAACTCCTGAGGGTGTGACCCCATACATTTCACGGGTTCATGCTGGGACCTGTAGTTCTCTATTGGGGGGGGGGTCACATCTTCAGCTCTAAAGGGGTTCATGCTGGGACTTGTAGTTCTCTATTTGGGGGGGGGTCGTATCTTCAGCTCTAAAGGGGTTCAGGCTGGGACTTGTAGTTCTTCTCAATTGGGGGGGGGGGGTTGTCACATCTTTAGCTTTGAGGGGTTAATGCTGGGACCTGTAGTCCTTCACTTTTGGGGGGGTCACATCCTCAAAATGTGAAGGACTACAAGTTCTAGCATTAACCCCTGAGATCTAAGGATGTGACCCCCCCTCCCAAATCGAAGGACTACAAGTCCTAGCATGAACCCCTGAGGGTGTGACACCATACATTTCACTGCTTCATGCTGGGACCTGTAGTTCTCTATTTTCTGGGGGGGGGGGGGGTCACATATTCAGCTCTGAGGGGTTCATGCTGGGACCTGTAGTTCTCTATTTTCGGGGGGGGGGGGGGGTCACATCTTCAGCTCTAAAGGGGTCCATGCTGGGACTTGTAGTTCTTCACTTTTTGGGGGGTCACATCCTCCAAACGTAAAGGACAACAAGTCCTAGCATGGACCCCTGAGGGTGTGACCCCCTACATTTCACTGGTTCATGCTGGGACCTGTAGTTCTTCACATGGGGGATGTGTCAATTTAATTCATTTTTATGCAAAAAAACACATTATATTAATAAAATTAATATATAACCCATTATTTTTTATTAAAATCTATAAGATGTTGTCACGCTGAGTAAAAAGATATCTTACATGTCGCGCTTTAACCACTTTCAGCCCCGGACCATTTTGCTGGATTAAGACCAGGCGCCTTTTTGCGATTCGGCACTGCGTCGCTTTAACTGGCAATTGCGCGGTCGTGCGACGTGGCTCCCAAACAAAATTTGGCGTCCTTTTTTCCCCACAAATAGAGCTTTCTTTTGGTGGTATTTGATCACCTCTGCGGTTTTTATTTTTTGCCCTATAAACAAAAAAGGTGCGACAATTTTGAAAATTACTTTTTGCTATAATAAATATCATCCAAAAATATATAAAAAAAATGATTTTTTTTCCCTCAGTTTAGGCCGATACGTATTCTTCTACATATTTTTGGTAAAAAAAAATTGCAATAAGCGATTATTGATTGGTTTGCGCAAAAGTTATAGCGTTTACAAAATAGGGGATAGTTTTATGGCATTTTTATTAATATTCATTAATTCATTAATATGAAAAAGCGTGAAATTAAAAAAAAGGAAATGAAAAAGCATGAACTAAAAAGTGCGAAATAAAAAGCGTGGAATAAAAAGCGCAAACTGAAAACCGCGAAATGAAAAGTGCGAAATGAGAAAGCGCAAAATGAAAAAGCGTGACATGAAAAAGCGCGAACTGAAAAGCGCAAAATACAAAGCGCAAAATGAAAAAGCGCAAAACTGAAAAGCGCAAACTGAAAAGCGCAAAATGAAAAGTGCGAAATGAAAAAGCGCAAAATAAAAAGTGCAAAATGAAAAGTGCGAAATGAAAGGAGCGAAATGAAAGGAGCGAAATGAAAGGAGCGAAATGAAAAAGTGCAAAATGAAAAGCGCAAAATGAAAAGCGCAAAATTAAAAAGCGCAAACTGAAGAGCACGAAATGAAAAGCTGTGAAATGAAAAGCGCGAAATGGAAAAGCGCAAACTGAAAGGCGCTAAATGAAAAAGCGCAAACTGAAAAACGCGAACTAAAAAGCGCAAAATGAAAAGTGCGAAATGAAAAAGCACAAAATAAAAAGCGCAAAATGAAAAGTGCGAAATGAAAAAGCACAAAATAAAAAGCGCAAAATGAAAAGTGCGAAATGAAAGGAGCGAAATGAAAAAGTGCAAAATGAAAAGCGCAAACTGAAGAGCACGAAATAAAAAGCTGTGAAATGAAAAGCGCGAAATGGAAATGCGCAAACTGAAAGGCGCTAAATGAAAAAGCGCAAACTGAAAAACACAAACTGAAAAGCGCAAACTGAAAAACGCGAACTGAAAGGCGCAAAATTAAAAGTGCGAAATGAAAAAGCGCAAAATAAAGAGCGCAAAATGAAAAGTGCGAAATGAAAAAAGCGCAAAATGAAAAAGTGCAAAATGAAAAGAGCAAAATGAAAAAGCGCAAAATGAAATAGCACGAACTGAAAAGCGCAAAATTAAAAGTGCAAAATGTAAAGCGCAAAATTAAAAACCGTGAAATAAGCGCAAAATGAAAAACGCGAAATGAAAAAGCATGAACTAAAAAGTGCGAAATAAAAAGTGCAAACTGAAAAGCGCGAAATGAAAAGTGCGAAATGAGAAAGCGTGACATGAAAAAGCGCAAACTGAAAAGCGCAAAATACAAAGCGCAAAATACAAAGCGCAAAATGAAAGGAGCGAAATGAAAAAGTGCAAAATGAAAAGCGCAAAATTAAAAAGCGCAAACTATAGAGCACGAAATGAAAAGCTGTGAAATGAAAAGCGCGAAATAGAAAAGCGCAAACTGAAAGGCGCTAAATGAAAAAGCGCAAACTGAAATACGCGAACTGAAAGGCGCAAAATGAAAAGTGCGAAATGAAAAAAGCGCAAAATGAAAAAGCGCAAAATAAAAGGCGCAAAATGAAAAGAGCAAAATGAAAAAGCGCAAAATGAAAAGCACGAACTGAAAAGTGCAAAATTAAAAGTGCAAAATGTAAAGCGCAAAATTAAAAACCGTGAAATAAGCGCAAAATTAAAAAGCGCAAACTAAAAAGCACGAAATGAAAAGCACGAAATGGAAAAGCGCAAACTGAAAGACGCTAAATGAAAAAGCGCAAACTGAAAAACGCGAACTGAAAAGTGCGAAATGAAAAAGCGCAAAATAAAAAGCGCAAAATGAAAAGAGCGAAATTAAAAAGTGCAAAATGAAAAGCGCAAAATTAAAAAGCGCAAACTGAAGAGCACGAAATGAAAAGCTGTGAAATGAAAAGCACGAAATGGAAAAGCGCAAACTGAAAGACGCTAAATGAAAAAGCGCAAACTGAAAAGCGCAAACTGAAAAACGCGAACTGAAAAGTGCGAAATGAAAAAGCGCAAAATAAAAAGCGCAAAATGAAAAGTGCGAAATGAAAGCGCAAAATGAAAAGAGCGAAATTAAAAAGCGCAAAATGAAAAGAGCGAAATTAAAAAGCGCAAAATTAAAAAGCGCAAACTGAAAAGCACGAAATGAAAAGCGCGAATCAACACTCACCAAACTCCTACTAACACGGAATTAGCAGAAGGAGCCCAAAGGGTGGCGCTAAAGAGCTGAAAAACCACGTAGTACGTCACTACGATCGTGTTTGTTTTGGCCGACAATTGTGTGCCGTTTGTATGCAAGACAAGATCCCGACACACGCCCTTTGGACAAAAGTCCGGCGCTTTGTCAGCAGAAAATCCGATCGTGTGTACGAGACTTTAGACTCCGTCCTACAGGTACGTCCGAGCATTGGCGCGGTCCTGTGCGCCGTGTGTAGGGCAGCCCATTCATTTCAATGCATGTGAGAACCATGGGAAAGAAGCCAATGACATGCGACTCGGGGCGCGAAAACGCACACATTTGCAGATGCCAACAATGGCGTCGCCGTTCCTGTGCACGTCGGGGGGCGCTCAAGTTTTTTCGAGGTGGAATGCGCTTTTAAACTGTAGACGCAACGCACGTCATTCGCACGTTCGATGCGTCCCTCTCCCGCCACCATCAATCCCCAACGCCGTCATTTCTGAAAAGCTCGTTGCGTTTATTTGCAGATTTTTCCGAGCGGCGCTTTTACCGAAAATCAACTTGTCGTTTTTTTTTTTTAAGTCGGGGAATGCCTCCCCCCCCCCCCCCCGCGATGTGGATCCTTCCACGCTTTTGATCGGCGTCTCCGGCAGGCCGCGGCGCGCTCCTAGTCCTTGTGCTATGTGTTTATCTTCAGAGGACGGCGGAGAGCGATGGCCGCCTTTCATCTTCCGCCGATTTAATGAGATTCTGTCCCTGACCCGCTCGCTGCCACTTCCTGACTCAGCGCTGGCCTTGGCGTGTTCCCTCCGCCGCGCCGACATTCCACGATCGTGTTCCTCCTTTCATCTCCGGCTCTCTTATCTTCCCGTCTCTCAGGGTTGCCATAAAAAAAAAATAAAAAGCGAACGACGCGCGACCCTCCGGGCTGCACTCTGATATTCCTCTCCCCTCCTCTCTGGAGGGATCCGTCTCCTCCACAAGTCCCAATAATATGCAGAACGCCGGGCCTGGAGCCACACGCCGATCCACGGGAGGTCCACCCATAAGATCGCCGCTGCTACAGAGGACCAATCAGTGACCTTACCAGAGCGTGAGACCCGTACTGACCTCACAGTATACAGCAACAGGATCATCTCTATAGGAGAGATCCAACTTTTATCATCAAGAAGTGACTGTGTCTAGGCTGAGATGATGTCATCAGTCTGCTGCAGGCAAGAGGAAGCATTTCCTCAGTCTCCCCTCCCCCAGTGATCAGACTGTACATTGTAACTTTGTAGAAGGAGGAGGAGACATTTCCTCAGTCTCCCCTCCCCCCGTGATCAGACTGTACATTGTAACTTTGTAGAAGGAGGAGGAGTCATTTCCTCAGTCTCCCCTCCCCCCCCAGTGATCAGACTGTACATTGTAACTTTGTAGAAGGAGGAGGAGACATTTCTTCAGTCTCCCCTCCCCCCGGTGATCAGACTGTACATTGTAACTTTGTAGAAGGAGTAGGAGACATTTCTTCAGTCTCCCCTCCCCCCGGTGATCAGACTGTACATTGTAACTTTGTAGAAGGAGTAGGAGACATTTCCTCAGTCTCCCCTCCCCCCGGTGATCAGACTGTACATTGTAACTTTGTAGAAGGAGGAGGAGGCATTTCCTCAGTCTCCCCTCCCCCAGTGATCAGACTGTACATTGTAACTTTGTAGAAGGAGGAGGAGTCATTTCCTCAGTCTCCCCTCCCCCGGTGATCAGACTGTACATTGTAACTTTGTAGAAGGGGGAGGGGTCATTTCCTTAGTCTCCCCTCCCCCAGTGATCAGACTGTACATTGTAACTTTGTAACTCTGATGGGGAAGGACGCGGAGACGTCTCTGATGGGGAAGGACACGGAGACGTCTCTGATGGGAAGGACATAGAGACGTCTCTGATGGGAAAGGACGCGGAGACGTCTCTGATGGGAAGGACACGGAGAAGTCTCTGATGGGAAGGACACGGAGAAGTCTCTGATGGGAAGGACGCGGAGACGTCTCTGATGGGGAAGGACACGGAGAAGTCTCTGATGGGGAAGGACACGGAGAAGTCTCTGATGGGAAGGACACGGAGACGTCTCTGATGGGGAAAGACACGGAGAAGTCTCTGATGGGGAAGGACACGGAGAAGTCTCTGATGGGGAAGGACACGGAGAAGTCTCTGATGGGAAGGACACGGAGAAGTCTCTGATGGGAAGGACACGGAGACGTCTCTGATGGGGAAGGACACGGAGACGTCTCTGATGGGAAGGACACGGAGAAGTCTCTGATGGGGAAGGACACGGAGATATCTCTGATGGGAAGGACACGGAGAAGTCTCTGATGGGAAGGACACGGAGACGTCTCTGATGGGGAAGGACACGGAGACGTCTCTGATGGGAAGGACACAGAGACGTCTCTGATGGGGAAAGACACAGAGACGTCTCTGATGGGGAAGGACACGGAGACGTCTCTGATGGGGAAGGACGCGGAGACATCTCTGATGGGGAAGGAGACGTCTCTGATGGGAAGGACACAGAGACGTCTCTGATGGGGAAGGACACGGAGACGTCTCTGATGGGGAAGGACACGGAGAAGTCTCTGATGGGAAGGACACGGAGAAGTCTCTGATGGGAAGGACACGGAGATGTCTCTGATGGGAAGGACACGGAGACGTCTCTGATGGGGAAAGACACGGAGACGTCTCTGATGGGGAAGGACACGGAGACGTCTCTGACGGGGAAGGACGCGGAGACGTCTCTGATGGGGAAGGACGCGGAGACGTCTCTGATGGGGAAGGACGCGGAGACGTCTCTGATGGGGAAGGACGCGGAGACGTCTCTGATGGGGAAGGACACGGAGACGTCTCTGATGGGGAAGGACGCGGAGACGTCTCTGATGGGAAGGACACGGAGACATCTCTGATGGGGAAAGACACGGAGACGTCTCTGATGGGAAGGACACGGAGACGTCTCTGATGGGGAAGGACACGGAGACGTCTCTGATGGGGAAGGACACGGAGACGTCTCTGATGGGGAAGGACACGGAGACGTCTCTGATGGGGAAGGACACGGAGAAGTCTCTGATGGGAAGGACACGGAGACGTCTCTGATGGGGAAGGACACGGAGACGTCTCTGATGGGAAGGACACGGAGACGTCTCTGATGGGGAAGGACACGGAGAAGTCTCTGATGGGAAGGACACGGAGATGTCTCTGATGGGAAGGACACGGAGACGTCTCTGATGGGGAAGGACACGGAGACGTCTCTGATGGGAAGGACACGGAGACGTCTCTGATGGGGAAGGACACGGAGACGTCTCTGATGGGGAAGGACACGGAGACGTCTCTGATGGGGAAGGACGCGGAGACGTCTCTGATGGGGAAAGACACGGAGAAGTCTCTGATGGGAAGGACACGGAGAAGTCTCTGATGGGAAGGACATGGAGAAGTCTCTGATGGGAAGGACACGGAGATGTCTCTGATGGGAAGGACACAGAGACGTCTCTGATGGGGAAAGACACGGAGACGTCTCTGATGGGGAAGGACACGGAGACGTCTCTGATGGGGAAGGACGCGGAGACGTCTCTGATGGGGAGGACACGGAGACGTCTCTGATGGGGAAGGACACGGAGACGTCTCTGATGGGGAAAGACACGGAGACGTCTCTGATGGGAAGGACACGGAGACGTCTCTGATGGGGAGGACACGGAGACGTCTCTGATGGGGAAGGACACGGAGATGTCTCTGATGGGGAAGGACACGGAGACGTCTCTAATGGGAAAGACACGGAGACGTCTCTGATGGGGAAAGACACGGAGACGTCTCTGATGGGAAAGACACGGAGACGTCTCTGATGGGGAAGGACACGGAGACGTCTCTGATGGGAAGGACACGGAGACGTCACTGATGGGGAGGACACAGAGACGTCTCTGATGGGGAAAGACACGGAGACGTCTCTGATGGGAAGGACACGGAGACGTCTCTGATGGGGAAAGATATGGAGAAGTCTCTGATGGGGAAGGACACGGAGAAGTCTCTGATGGGAAGGACACGGAGACGTCTCTGATGGGGAAGGACACGGAGAAGTCTCTGATGGGGAAGGACACGGAGAAGTCTCTGATGGGAAGGACACGCAGACGTCTGACAGGAAGGACACGGAGACGTCTCTGATGGGAAGGACACGGAGACGTCTCTGATGGGAAGGACACGGAGACGTCTCTGATGGGAAGGACACGGAGACGTCTGTGATGGGGAAGGACACGGAGACGTCTGTGATGGGGAAGGACGCGGAGACGTCTGTGATGGGGAAGGACGCGGAGACGTCTGTGATGGGGAAGGACGCAGAGACGTCTCTGATGGGGAAGGACGCGGAGACGTCTCTGATGGGGAAGGACGCGGAGACGTCTCTGATGGGGAAGGACGCGGAGACGTCTCTGATGGGGAAAGACGCAGAGACGTCTCTGATGGGGAAGGACACGGAGACGTCTCTGATGGGGAAGGACACGGAGAAGTCTCTGATGAAGAAGGACACGGAGACGTCTCTGATGGAGAAGGACACGGAGATGTCTCTGATGGAGAAGGACACGGAGATGTCTCTGATGGGGAAAGCCACGGAGACGTCTCTGATGGGGAAGGACACGGAGGCGTCTCTGATGGGGAAGGACACGGAGACGTCTCTGATGGGGAAGGACACGGAGAAGTCTCTGATGGGGAAGGACGCGGAGACGTCTCTGATGGGGAAAGACACGGAGACGTCTCTGATGGGGAAAGACACGGAGACGTCTCTGATGGGGAAAGACACGGAGACGTCTCTGATGGGGAAAGACACGGAGACGTCTCAGATGGGAAGGACACGGAGACGTCTCTGATGGGAAGGACACGGAGACGTGTCTGATGGGGAAGGACACGGAGACGTCTCTGATGGGGAAGGACACGGAGACGTCTCTGATGGGAAGGAGACGGAGACGTCTCTGATGGGGAAGGACACGGAGACGTCTCTGATGGGGACGGACACGGAGACGTCTCTGATGGGGAAGGACACGGAGACGTCTCTGATGGGGAAGGACACGGAGACATCTCTGATGGGGAAGGACACGGAGACGTTTCTGATGGGGAAGGACACGGAGACGTCTCTGATGGGAAGGAGACGGAGACGTCTCTGATGGGGAAGGACACGGAGACGTCTCTGATGCTTCCTCACCCCCAACAAATGTGCAACATTTTTGGTTTCTTGCATAGAACAAAGGAAGTTGTCGGCTCACTGGGTAATCTGGCAGGATCAATGTTTTTTAACAGATATATAACAAAAACACTTTCAACAGTGTATTTAACAAAAAAGCAAATAAGAGAAGTTGATAAAGAGGTTTGGGACCTGTGTGAGGCCAAGACATGGAACGTCAGGTGCCTCCATCCATGATTACTATTTACATGAAGAGAAGGTTTGGGACCTTATATGAAGTATGTGACCCAAATAGGATGGGGAGGACACGGAGACGTCTCTGATGGGGAAGGAGACGTCTCTGATGGGGAAGGAGACGTCTCTGATGAGGAAGGACACGGAGACGTCTCTGATGGGGGAAGGACACGGAGACGTCTCTGATGGGGAGGACACGGAGACTTCTCTGATGGGGAGGACAGGGAGACATCTGATGGGAAGGACATGGAGACGTCTCTGGTGGGGAAGGACACGGAGACGTCTCTGGTGGGGAAGGACACGGAGACGTCTCTGATGGGGAAGGACACGGAGAAGTCTCTGATGGGGAAAGACACGGAGACGTCTCTGATGGGGAAGGACACGGAGACGTCTCTGATGGGGAAGGACACGGAGACGTCTCTGATGGGGAAGGACACGGAGACGTCTCTGATGGGGGAAGGACACTGAGACGTCTCTGATGGGGGAAGGACACGGAGACGTCTCTGATGGGGGAAGGACACGGAGACGTCTCTGATGGGGGAAGGACACGGAGACGTCTCTGATGGGGGAAGGACACGGAGACGTCTCTCATGGGGGAAGGACACGGAGACGTCTCTGATGGGGGTAGGACACGGAGACGTCTCTGAGGGGGGAAGGACCCGGAGACGTCTCTGATGGGGGAAGGACACGGAGACGTCTCTGATGGGGGAAGGACACGGAGACGTCTCTGATGGGGGAAGGACACGGAGACGTCTCTGGTGGGGAAGGACACGGAGACGTCTCTGATGGGGAAGGACACGGAGAAGTCTCTGATGGGGAAGGACACGGAGAAGTCTCTGATGGGGAAGGACACGGAGACGTCTCTGATGGGGAAGGACACGGAGACGTCTCTGATGGGGAAGGACACGGAGACGTCTCTGATGGGAAGGACACGGAGACGTCTCTGATGGGGAAGGACACGGAGAAGTCTCTGATGGGAAGGACACGGAGACGTCTCTGATGGGAAAGACACGGAGACGTCTCTGATGGGGAAGGACACTGAGACGTCTCTGATGGGGAAGGACACTGAGACGTCTCTGATGGGAAGGACACGGAGACGTCTCTGATGGGGAAGGACACGGAGACGTCTCTGATGGGGAAGGACACGGAGACGTCTCTGATGGGAAGGACACGGAGAAGTCTCTGATGGGGAAGGACACGGAGACGTCTCTGATGGGGAAGGACACTGAGACGTCTCTGATGGGGAAGGACACGGAGACGTCTCTGATGGGGAAGGACACGTAGACGTCTCTGATGGGAAGGACACGGAGACGTCTCTGATGGGGAAGGACACGGAGACGTCTCTGATGGGGAAGGACACTGAGACGTCTCTGATGGGGAAGGACACGGAGACGTCTCTGATGGGAAGGACACGGAGAAGTCTCTGATGCTTCCTCACCACCAACAAATGTGCAACATTTTTTGTTTCTTGCATAGAACAAAGGACGTTGCCGGCTCACTGGGTAATCTGGCAGGATCAATGTTTTTTAACAGATCTATAACAAAAACACTTTCAACAGTGTATTTAACAAAAAAGCAAATAAGAGAAGTTGATAAAGAGGTTTGGGACCTGTGTGAGGCCAAGACATGGAACGTCTGGTGCCTCCATCCATGATTACTATTTACATGAAGAGAAGGTTTGGGACCTTATATGAAGTATGTGACCCAAATAGGCAATGTGAACATTTAATCATTTGTTGTGCCTTCATTTTAGATAACCCACAGTGCTCTTAGAATCCTTTATTACCAATAAAGTCTATATAAACACTAATAACCCACTTCTCTTATTTACATGAAGAGAAGGTTTGGGACTTTACATGAAGTATGCGACCGAATAGGCAATGTGAACATGGAGTGGCTGGAGAGTATGAAGTAAAAACTAAACCTCATTACATTGTGTCATCTCGTATATACAATGGCAAAACATAAACACTTTATGTAAAATTGTAGATGGATTTATTAAATAAACATCACATAGTAACATGGTAGCATAATAGCATGTAAATTAATGATAATGACACAATAATGGTAAAAAAAAACCACCAGACTCAAGAATCCATGTACACATAATAATAGCAAAACCATAACATATTGGTATAGTCAGGATAGCATAGTAAAAGAAAAAGTTGATGTGACTCTTGATTTGATGATCATAAAAGCATCTATATAGCTCAACGCGTTTCACGGATATCCCCCAATCTTCAGGAGCAGATGCAGTATCTCCATCTATAAAAAAATTGGTGGAATATCTTAAGCCCCATACACACGGTCGGATTTTCCGATGGATTCTGTCCTATCAGACAATGTTGTCGGAAATTCCGACCGTGTGTAGGCACCATCGGACAGTTTCCATCGGATTGTCCGACGGACAAAGTCCTATCTCCTGCTGGATAGATTTTTTGACAACAAAGTCCGATGACACCAAATCCGATCGTGTGTAGCGAATTCCGACGGACAAAGTGCCACGCATGCTCAGATCACATTACAAGACCAAAGCTATTGGCTACTAGCCTCTACGTAGTCCCGTCGTAGGCAACAAACGTCACCACGTTCAGAATGATCGGATTTTCCGACAACTTTGTCCGACCGTGTGTACGCAAAACCAACATCGGACAAAGTACGACGGACATGATCCGACGGACCTGGTCCTCGGATAATCCGAGCGTGTGTATGGGGCTTTAGGGGCTATCCAGATGACAGGCAGGGGAAAATAGAAATAAATATATGTATTTTTTTAAGCCCGTGGCATGTGAAACACACCCAAAAACTCCACCTGGTGCCAAAAAGAGTGCACACACATAAAGAGTGATACAAAACGTGCAACGGGTGTTTTATTGGTCCTCCCTAGGAAGGACCTTACCCTGATCCGCCGGGGCGTTAGGCTCCAGACGGGGACTGAGATACTTCACTGGGTCCATCTGGCCGAAACCAGACAGACCCCCTTTCTCTGGAATGTCTGCCGAAACAGACCCACCCAAGTACTCAGTGGGGCTCCCCCGAAGGGAGACCCCATGAGAGAGTGCGAACCAAGCCAGAAGGCCATGTCCGCCCCCTTCCCAAGACTTTCAGGGTAGGCCCGAGGACCCACACCCTACTAATCTATTTGACTAAGGACAATAACCTTAAATCATCCCTTGTTACTTACAGATGACCTGTGTGTGTGGGTGAAGGAGGGCAAGGGCTAAAACCGGCCGGGGGAGAAAACATATCATCAGTCCTGGGAGCTGAGGCGGTGATACCCGTGGGCAAATAGATGGAACGCCAGTAGGGAATGGATATCCCAGAGGAATGCTCCCCCATAAAGCTTAAAAAGTGATATAGCCACATCACCACATACCTAAAACAATATAAAATACTGAAAAGTAAATGTGAAATTATACGTGAAAAAGTCACATAGTAATCAAAATAGGCAAGGGTGTACTAATACCAAAAAGGTATACTTTTGGTGGTGTATTAATAGTGAAATAATAAGGGTAAAAAAATAAGTAAGTGAAACAGTGTTGACCAGTTTGGGGAATTCAACTGAAATATACACACCAAGGACCAAAATAGTGTGGGGACAAAAACAAGGACAGAGTAACTGCTATAGTATTACCTGGGATTCCCACGTGATTCCATAAAAATCGAATGGTGCTGTCAGACTTCCTGACCGATGAGCCCGGTATAGCAGGGGAAGGCTTCCCTTACGTGTCTGGTTCCTGGCCCCTGGTAGTGTGGACAGAAGGCATGGGAGCGCAGAGTGGTATGAGAGCCTGGCGGGTTGCAGCAGAGGGATCCCGGTGCAGTTTGGTGATCATTAGATGGCTGGCGCACAGGCAGCAGATGCAGAGCAGGAGCTGAGCAGGCAAGTCGGGTCACAAGCAGGTTTGGCAGCAGGCGGGCAGCGCAGTACAGTGGAGCAGGCAGGTTCAGCGTTGGGGTCACAGGCAGGGTCGGCAACAGGCGGGCAGCGCAGTACAGAGGAGGACCTCAGCAGGCAGGCAGGTTCGGAGTCAAGACAGGCCGGGATCGTGTGCAGGCGGAAGACAGGATAATCTAAGGGCAAGCCGGGTGGTAAGGGGATCAGAAGTTCAGACAGGTTAACGGGAGCAAGGACACTGGGGAGCTGCAGATCGGACAGCACTAAGCAAAGTGTGCTGACAGCTCAAATAGGCAGATTGGCGGCAAGCACCGTGCGCATGCCAAATCGCGCCCGCGTGCACACCCACGCACTAGGTAAACCAGCACGCACAGGCACGCACGCAGACGCACGAGCACGCAGAGGCGCGCGCACCAAAGCGCCCAGCACAGAGTTCACTCTGGGAGGTTTTCTGACAGATGCATAATGACCATTAACAAGACGTCCAACAGGGAATATATAACCAACTAGGAGGAGTATAGATACTCCAATGCCGCCAATGGGTGACCGCCAACGTCACGTGGGCGGAAGGAAGGCAGCCCTCACCCGAGCAGATCGCGCCGCTCTGCAGTTGGCGCTAATTCCCTCATGACAGACGCCTGGATGTTGAAGGCACAGCGCCGGTGTGATGACGTCAGGAGTCAACGTCACACGCCCAGTGCTGGGGGGGGGCGTGGCGTCGATGCACAATGGGACGTCCGCCTGAACCCCCAACGTCACAAGGGACGGAGCAGGAAGGGGAGGGCTCCCAGTGCACATCGCAGCTCCCCGGGAATGAGATTCCCAGCAGGTGACGAGGCCCATAGAACGCCCAAACCAACACCACAAAGTCCTGATAGCAAAAAATGTATAAACCGAGTACCAGGCAAGTGGTGTCAAACATTGCCATACCCAAACGGTTTAAGGTTATCATCCTTAGTCCAATATTTATTTCTATTTTCCCCTGCCTGTCATCTGGATATTCCCCTAAGATATTCTAAAGATTTTTTATAGATAGCGATACTGCATCTGCTCCTGATGATTGGAGGTTATCCATGAAACGCGTTGAGCTATATAGATGCTTTTATGATCATCAAATCAAGAGTGACATCAACCTTTTCTTTTAATATGCTATACTGACTATACCAATATGTTATGGTTTTGCTATTTTTATGTGTACATGGATTTTTGAGTCTGGTGTTTTTTTTTACCATTATTGTGTCATTATCATTCATTTACATGCTATTATGCTACCACGTTACTATGTGATGTATATTTAATAAATCCAACTACAATTTTACATAATGTGTTTATGTTATGCCATTGTATATATGAGATGACACAATGTTACAAGGTTTATTTTTTACTTCATACTCTCCAGCCACTCCATGTTCACATTGCCTATTCCAGGGATCCTCAAACTACGGCCCTCCAGCTGTTGCAGAACTACACATCCCACGAGGCTTTGTAAAACTCATTTACATTCGTAGTTTGAAGACCCCTGGCCTATTCGGTCGCATACTCCATGTACAGTCCCAAACCTTCTCTTCATGTAAATAAGAGAAGTTGTTTATTAGTGTTTATATAGACTTTATTGGTAATAAAGGATTCTGAGAGCACTGTGGGTTATCTAAAATGAAGGCACAACAAAGGATTAAATGTTTTTTTTTAGGTGTTATTTTTTTTTTCATGTGCTTTATAATAAATAAAAAAGAAGAAAATATGTACAAAACTTTTTTTTTTTTTTTTGTTTTGTTAAAGCAGACGTACATTATAAAGTGACCATCTCTGTACCCAGTCAGGCTTCACTGTTTCCATTTCACAGATGAAGTCATTTCTAGTGACTCTCAGACTTCGTATGGCCGAAGCTGTATGGACTTCAGAGGAACAATAAACAGAAATGTAACCTTTCAGAGCAGACCTCCTTCTCCTCTCCCTCCCGATTCATCATCTCCAAGACCCGTCCATCAACCCTGCAGGCCACTCACCTCCCGCTGGTCTCCATGGCCCACAACTCCCTTCCATTACAGAGATAAAGGTCTCAGATCTTCCTGCTTCCGTTCAATGGGGCCTTTACTAATTAAAAGATTTTAATTATTCACATTAAACCTTGGCGGGTGATCTGCTCCATAACATTGTTATGTTCCTTCTCCTAATAATGGCAGAAAATGAATCTGGGGAAAGTAAAGGGCCGCCAGACGTACATTTATTTCTGTAATAGAGCAATTAATCGCATTTCTGGATGGAAGCGTTTCAGGAGTTCATCGTGGCCGAAGGTAACTGGGTTCAAGTTCTGGATTTGGAAGGAAATATTTTTGTGTGCATTGAGAGTCCACAGCTGTCTTATGCCACAGGGGGTGTAGATGAAGGAGGAGGTCCTCTAAGGTCATGGTGAGAGTCTTGAAGAGATGGTGACAAAGCACCGAACCTAAGGAAATGCTGATGAATAAATGAAGAGTAATATGAAGATTAAAGTTACAGGAAATGCTGCTATTTTCCCTTTTGCTGGTCACCTGACAAAAGGCAAAATCCAGAAGTTCTTAAACCCCTCATCTACCATTGACCTCTTCACACCTCATCAACTGCTCAACTCACCTCTGCATCCCCTGCATCCTTCATCCACTGCTCACCTCTGCATCCCCTGCATCCTTCATCCACTGCTCACCTCTGCATCCCCTGTATATCTCATCCACTGCTCACCTATGCGCCCCTCACCCATATCTCATCTTCTGCATCCCTCACCCATATCTCATCCACTGCTCACCTCTGCATCCCTCACCCATATCTCATCCACTGCTCACCTCTACATCCCTCACCCATATCTCATCCACTCCTCACCTCTGCATCCTTCACCCATATCTCATCCACTCCTCACCTCTGCATCCCTCACCCATATCTCATCCACTGCTCACCTCTGCATCCCTCACCCATATCCAGGGGCGTTGCTAGGTCTACAAAAGATCTGGGGCTAGAGCCGCGTAGTAAAGAAAGTCATACGCTTGGGTGGGCATACACATGTATATCAAGTAATATTTGTGTGTGTGTGTGTATATATCCCCAAAGAACCCCACCACTTAAATGAGGGTCCCCAGAGAGCCCCCCCGCTTACATCAGGGTCCCCAGAGAGCCCCCCCCCTTACATCAGGGTCCCCAGAGAGCCCCCCCCTTACATCAGGGTCCCCAGAGAGCCCCCCTTACATCAGGGTCCCCAGAGAGCCTCCCCCTTACATCAGGGTCCCCAGAGAGCCCCCCTTGCACCAGAGTCCCCAGAGAGCCTCCCCCTTGCATCAGGGTCCCCAGAGAGCCCTCCACTTGCTTAAGGGTTCCCAGAGAACCCCCCATACATCGGAGTCCCTAGAGAGCCTCCCCCTTGCATCAGGGTTCCCAGAGAGCCCGCCTTACATTAGGTTCACCATAGAGCCTCCCCCTTAAACCAGGGTCCCCATAGAGCCTCCCCCTTGCATCAGGGTCTCCAGAGAGCCCTCTACTTGCTTAAGGGTTCCCAGAGAGCCTCCCCCTTACATCAGAGTCCCCAGAGAAACTACCCCTTACATCAGGGTCCCCAGAGAGCCTCCCCTTACATCAGAGTCCCCAGAGAGCCCTACATTTGCTTAAAGTGGAAGTAAACCCCCCTATCGTTTTCAGCCAAGGAAGCTGCCATCTTTGCCTCTGTTTAATCTTCAACTGCCACGGTGCTGCACATGTGATCCGTTATGACACCAGCCATTGGATGGTTTGACTGTTTGGTTGAGAGCACAGCCAATGTGCAGTTAGCATTCCCGGCATGCCTTTTTTTTTTAGACTGTTAAATCGATGGGTTTACTTCCGCTTTAAGGGTTCCCAGAGAGCCCCCCTTACATTAGGGTCCCCATAGAGCCCCCCTTACATTAGGGTCCCCATAGAGCCTCCCAGACCCTCCCCCTGCAGAGACTCGGGCTATGGGCCCCAGATTCTGGGCTATAGCACCAAAAACCACCCTCTAGCGATGCCACTGCCCATATCTCATCCACTCCTCACCTCTGCATCCCTCACCCATATCCCATTCACTGCTCACCTCTGCTGGAGCGGTGCGCTGGCAGGATGCAAAAAAAGTCCTGCAAGCTGCATCTTTGAGACGCTGTAGGAGTCTGGTATACCCCGCTCCTAAAGCGTCCCTGCCCATTGAAATCAATGGGCAGTGCCGGCAAAGCGCCTCTCCGGCGCATTTAACCATTTTTCGGCCAAGGAGAAAAGAGAACAGAAGAGAGAAAATCAGAAAAGAGGAGAGGAAAGGAGAAAGCAGAGAAAATAAATTGGGAAAAACGAGGAGGGCGGTGAAGGAGCGGAGAGGAAAAGAGAAAATATAGGAAAGGAGAAAAGAGAACAGAGGAGAGGAAAAGGAGAAAGCAGAGGAAAGAAACTGAGAACTAAGAGAAGGGGATAAGGGAGGAGAGAGCAGAAGAATGGAGAAAAAAGAGGAAATGAAAATAAAAAGAAGAGGAGAAGAAAGGGAAAATGAAAGGAGATGAGAGACGGGGAAAGGAGAAAGGATAAAAGAGAATAGGAGAGGAAAGGTGAAAAGAGGAGAGAGTAGAGGAAAGGAGAAACCATGGGAAAAAAACTGGGAAAGAATAGGAGATGAGAGGAAAAGAGAAAATATAGGAAAATAAATTAGAAAGGAAAGAAGAAATGAGAGGAGATGAGAGCTAAGTAGAGGAAAGGAGAAAGGAGGGGGGGGGGGGAAATAGAGGAGAGGAAAGGAGAAAGCAGAGAAAATAAATTAAGAGATAAGAGGAGCGGATGAAGGAGAGCAGAAGAACAGAGAGGAAATGAAAATAAAAAGGAGAGGAAAAGAAAGTGCAAATTAAAGAAGATGAGAGCCGAGGAGAGAAAAGGAGAAAGGAGAGGAAAAGAAGAGATGATAAAGGAAAGGAAAGGATGGGAGATGACAAAGAACAGGAAAGGAAAGTAGAAAGGAGAGGATAGTAAAAATAAGGAGAGGATGAGACCAGAGAAGAAGAATGGAAAAAGGAGAAGAAAGAAAAAGATACAGAAGAAGAGGGGATACAGGAGATGAAAGGAAAAAGAAAGGAAGAGAAATAAAAGAAGAGGAAGGAGACGAGAGAAGAGGAGAGGATAAAAGAGAGCAAAGGAGAATGGAGAGAAGAGGAAAGAAAGGTGTGGAAAGGATAGGAAAAGAACGAAAGAGAAATAAATGGAGAGATAGAATATGAGAGAAGAGGAAACTAGAAAGGAAAGGAAAGAAAATGAGACAGAAAAATTAAAGGGAAGTAGAGAGTAGAGAAAATGAGGAGAAAGAAGTATGAGAAATTAAAGAAGAGGAGTAAAGGAAGGAAATATCAGAGGCTGAAAAGAGAAGGAAGAAGAGGAGAATGATGAAAGAGAGGAGAAAGGAGAGGAAAGGAAAACAGAAAGGAGGGGAGAGGAAGGAAAGAATAAAAAAGGAGAAAGGAGAAGAGAGGATAAAGGAGAAAGAGAGGAACAAAAAAGAGACAGAAGTGGAAGAGATAAAGTAGAGGAAAGGAAAAGAAAGTTAGAGAAATGAAAACAGAGGAAGAAAACAAGAACAGAGCAAAGAAAAAAAGGACAAGAAAGAAAAAGAGAACGTAAAGGAGACAAAATGAGAGAGGAGAGTAAAATAAAAGGAGGAGAAATGAAAGGAGAGGGAGAGGAGACAAGAGAAGAGGAAAGGAAAAAGAAAGAAATGAGGGGGGAGGAGACAGAAAAGAAAGGATAACAGAGAAGAAAGCGGAGAGGAGTGGAAAGTAGAGGAGAGAAGTATAAAAAATGAAAGGAGAAGAGTAGAGGAGGGAAAAGAGGGGAAAGAAATATAGAAAGAAGAGATGAGGATATAGGAGGGGAAGGGAGAGGAAAGGGGAAAAAGAAGAGAAGAGGAAATGAGAAAAGAGTAATGCGGCGTACACACGGTCGGAATTTCCGATGGAAACAGTCTGATGGGAGCTTTTCAACGGATTTTCCGACCGTGTGTATGCCCAACGGTCTTTTTCTGTCGGAATTTCCGACGGACTTTGGATTGAGAACCTGTTCTCAATTTTTCTGACGGAAAACCTTTCTATCGGATTTTCCGATCGTGTGTATGAAATTCCGACACGCAAAATTCCGACGCATGCTCGGAAACAATTGGACGCATGCTCGGAAACAATTGGACGCATGCTCAGAAGCATTAAACTTCCCTTTTTTATAGTGCTGTCGAATATGTTTCGTGCCGCTGTGTTACAGACCTTCGGAATTTGGTGTGACCGTGTGTAGGCAAGACAGTTTGAGCGAAATTCCGTCGGGAAAACCATCAGAGCTTTTTCCGACGAGAATTCCGACCGTGTGTACACGGCATAAGAAAAGGAGAGGAAAAAAGAAAGGAAAGGAAACAGGAGAGGAGAGGAAAGTAGAAAAGGGAGATGAGGAGAGAAAATGAATGGAAGTGAGAAGGGAATGGAGAGGAAAGAAAAAGGCAAAAAGAAAGGAAAAAGAAAACAACCTAAAAAGCCGGGAAACAGAGCATTGCCCCAAGTTGCTTTTGAACTTCTACCTACCCAGCAATGGAAGCCCAAATGTAAAGATCTTAAACTGATTTATACATTTGTGCCCATGATGTGATCTTAAAATAAAAAAGAAAATATGTTGCTTAGCATGTGTATAAAATTGTGAGGCTTATAACAGAAATCATGACATTTTTTTTGCAATACCCACAATGAAATGCAGAAAATTATACATAAAATGATATATGAAAACTATATTAAAAGATCTCAAAATACAAAGTGAATAGTCCAATATAAATGCTAGGTGAGTGATCCTAGTGTAAATCCCAAAGGGATGTGGACACTAAAAGTTGCTAATATATATTGAAATTAGACATGTGCGATTAGTTTCGTACGAATCGGAAATTCGTACGAATTTTTCGAAATTCGTACATTCGTACGAATCCGAATTACGAATACGAATTCTGTACGAAATACGAAATTTCGTTTACGAATTTCGGATCCAAATTATCCGAATCCAAACTACCAAATGACGAATTTCAACTAATATGAAAGAAATTATAGCGGACATAACGAATGATTCGAATGAATTCGAGATTCAGTATAACGAATATCGACACTCTACGAATAATAACGAATTATCCGAAAACGCATTAACGTTACATAACACAAGTCTATTGTCTATTGTTCACCAATCACTCAGAGGAAGTGCGAAATAAGATATTCGTAACGATTCGTAACGATATTAACGTTTCGTAACAATTCGTACGAAATTCGTATTTCGTACGAATCCAAATTAAATTTCGTATACGAATTACACATTTTTTTTTATACGGAACGAAACGAAACAAATTTTTTGACGGCTCCCATGTCTAATTGAAATCAGACAACAATCCCGTAAACTGTGAAGAAAAAAGTCCATGTGAAGGGTGACAAATTCCACGTAGTCAAGTGACAACACTGTACAGTGCCCAAAGAAGAGGAAGATTTTCTGTCAACACTACCACCCGTAAGAATGAGGCTTACCAGAATTCACAGACTTGGGAAAAGCATATGCCTCGCAAGTCGTCATAAGCTTTATGATGAATGCGGCAGGTCTCTGCGCCAAAAACAGTCACCAATGCTTCACTCGGTATGGGCGTTTGCACACTCACAGAGGATAGGCAGCAGGTTGGTCATCAAAACTCCACGTGTTCATGCGTAATAAACCATGACGGAAAAACTCATATAGTGCAATAACGTAAAAGATATTTAATCGTACAAAGTATAGATGTCAGGAAATGTTCCATCCGCTGGTAATATCTGCCTTTTGGCATGCAGTACTGCGGTCCACCAGCAGGTGTCTCCTGGCAGTTTGGAACTGTCAGGAGAGCATTTCCCTGCTGCTGTGTCATCATTGGGCTGCAGTACTGGCATCCACCAGCGGATGGATCCTGGCAGTATGGGGCAGACAGCACCTCCTGCGCTCAGGTGTCACTTGAGGACAATTATTTCACTCTTATAAATACCCGGCAAGCCCATACATGCTTGCCTTGGTATCGCTCTCTCCGGGTGCCCCTGGCCGTGTTATCTGTACCTGAGCCTGTATCTGACCCGACCCGACCTGATCTTTCCCAATCCCATCCTGGACCTGTCCCTCCTGTCTCCTGCCTACCTTGGATCCCTGCTCTGCAGCCCATCCATCCGTCCTCTCCCTCTCCTGCTGGTTCCCCATCCTTACCCATCTACTGACCCCCCTGTGTATGACCTCGGCCTGGCTTTTCGTTTACCATTCTGGTATTTCCCATTTATTGTATATATTATTTGCTTGTGGTTTGTGGTTGGTAGTGCACTGTTTGTTTTCACTTCTTGTCACTTATTTTAATAAACACTTATTATTTCACTTACATGTGTTTTGGGTTTCCTCTGTGCAGTCCACACAGTCTGGTCTACTAATTCCCTGATAATTCCCTGGTTCTGCACCCATTTCATTTAGTAAATCTCTTTGCCTTCCAAATCAGGCAAAGAGTACTAAATGAAATGTGTTTTTTTTTTTTTTTTTTTTTACTTACCTTGTAATCGAGGACTTCCTGTCTTCTTTCTCTTCGGGGGTGGGCGGGGTCTTGCGGGGATCCTCGTCACGCCGCACTGTCTCCTGGGATCGGGTGTCATTGATCCCAGGAGTCAGTGCGGGCATCTTCCGAAATCTCGCGAGATTTCGGCCACATCTTCCGAAATCTCGCGAGATTTCGGCCACATCTTCCGAAATCTCGTGAGATGTCGGCAGATGTGCCGTTACTGCGCACGTGCGAGTAACGGCGGTGCATGCTGGGCCATCTAAAGTGCCTGTGGGGTTTCACATGCCCACAGGCAAGATGGACCCCAGCAGACAAGAAGAAGATGAAGATGAAAACCGGCGGCGATCGAGATGGAAGATGGAACAGGTAAGTCCCCCAATTGAGCTATATGCCCTTGGCATATAGCCCAAAAAAAAAAAACGAGTGCAGAACCGCTTTAAAAACACTCACATTTGTGAAGTGAAAAGCAGGCTTGTTCGAATGTATCGTAAAGGTATGGCGTGATGCGGTTAGTAGGGTCCACCGTACGCGTTTCGTCCTCCTTTGGGATTTACACTAGGACCACTCACCTAGCATTTATATTGCACTATTCACTTTGTATTTTGAGATCTTTTAATATAGCTTTCATATATAATTTTATGTATAATTTTCTATTTTTGCATTTCATTGTGGGTATTGCAAAAAAAAGTTTTCATGATTTCTGTTATAAGCCTCACAAGTGTATACAGATGCACTTTAGCGCAACATATTTTCTTTTTTACTTTTACATTTAACCGCCAGTCTTTCGGTAATGTTTGCTGCTTTTCACATTTTAAGGTTATAGTCACAGCGCAGTATCCCTTTTTCATTGTTGTTTTGCTGCAGGTAATGATCAGCCCCCCTCTTCCCTCCCAACCATGAAGATTCACTGTGGGACGGTTCTATCTGCATCAAGGACTGAAAAAAAAGATCCAAATTCATGCTTTTTAACTCTGGAAATCTTCTGGCTATTGTTGTTAGAGAATCAGAGATGCAGAAACGGTACTGATTACAACACCCGCTATTTCATTGTTTAATGACACTTTAAACAGCAAAAAAAAAAAAGCTTTTAAGTCCATTAGTGCCGAGACAAAACAGAGAGAAAATTCCGACAACATGGCAGACGTGTCCCTCGTGTTTTGTGATTAGGAGAAAGCAATAAGAAGACTCGTAGATTGTTCTTCCAATGTGTTGGGAAATGGATTCCTGGAACACATCAGAAGCATTATACAACAATCTATGACAAAGTGCTTCTCCGTATCCAATCCAGACTTCTGATTGGCTACTCTGGGTTTTTTGTAGACATGTGCGATTAGTTTCGTACGAATCGGAAATTAGTACGAATTTTTCGAAATTCATACATTCGTACGAATCCGAATTACGAAATTCTGTACGAAATTTCGTTTACGAATTTCGGATCCAAAAAAAAAGAAATTGTAGCGGATATAACGCATGATTCAAATGAATTTGAGATTCAGTATTAAGACAAGTCTATTGTCTATTGTTCACCAATCACTCAGAGGAAGTCCGAAATACGAAATCACGTTTTTTTTTTTTTTTTTACGGCTCCCATGTCTAGTTTTTGCTTCCATCATTATAATAGAGGTTCCATCGTTTGTATCCTCCAGTAGGGGTGTGATAGCGCTGGACCGTTGAAGGTGGAAGTTGGTTCTACTGAATTAAGAATAAAGTTCATTCTCCTTGTAGGAGGTGAGATGATGATAATGGTACTGGTACCATGGTAATGGTAAGGTGTAGTTGGACCTGGTGCTGGGTCAAGAGCTACCCCTCTGATCGGTTAATTCGGTTCCTTTTTGGAACTGCATTTCCCATGATGCTCAGGCACTCAGCAATGTAGTTGAGCACCATGGGAAATGTAGTTCCAAAACATCTGGGGGTGCCAAGGTTCACCATTACTGCCTTAGGATATACTTCGCCTTACCTGGGCCCACCAAAGCTTCACTCATGGTGTGGGCCTTGGCCATGCAAAGGTTCCATAAACTCAACCACTGGTACCCTGATCCATCCTCTATGGCAGGGATCCTCAAACTATGGCCCTCCAGCTGTTGCAGAACTACACATCCCATGAGGCATTGCAAAACGCTGACATTCACAGATGATTATTCTTCAGCTGGTTCTATTGAAGTCCAATCTTCTTGTAGGGAGTCGGGCGATGATAAAAGTAAGGTGTGGTTGGACCTCGGTCCTCCTAAACCATCAGGGATTATTGTGATGAAAGCTGCAGAATAAACGAGACTCAAGAGGACTTTTGAAATTCCATTAACATGTTAATCCTTTGATGGGATTATAGTGATAGGTATATATTTTTGTATTAATATACATGGAGGGGGGGGGGATGTATGTGATGTGGTGACACCATTGTGTTCATCATTCATCTCTATATTCTCCTCAGGTGCAGAGCGGCGGCTGGATTTAGCAGTGACTAAATTTGGCTGCCGAAAAACAGACTTCATTAGGAGCTAATCATCAGCCAGAGATATCTTATTACCAAGGTCATTGTACAGAGAGACACTACAGAGGTCTCAGTCCTGGACCATGGAGAACTTTCTGCAGTCTCTGACCATCTCCTGTACCATGTCTGCAGTCTCTGACCATCTCCTGTACCATGTCTACAGTCTCTGACCATCTCCTATACTATGTCTGCAGTCTCTGACCATCTCCTGTAGTATGTCTGCAGTCTCTGACCATCTCCTGTAGTATGTCTGCAGTCTCTGACCATCTCCTGTGCTATGTCTGCAGTCTCTGACCATCTCCTGTGCTATGTCTGCAGTCTCTGACCGTCTCCTGTAGTATGTCTGCAGTCTCTGACCATCTCCTGTAGTATGTCTGCAGTCTCTGACCATCTCTTGTGGTATGTCTGCAGTCTCTGACCATCTCTTGTAGTATGTCTGCAGTCTCTGACCATCTCCTGTATACAAAACACTTCTAGGGCTCTTCATCACGCGTGGCAGCCCTCCCTATCCCTCTGAAAAGAAGATCCACAGTGGATCTTCTCTCAGATAGCGGGTAACAGTGAGATGGTGCCACCTGATCCCGGACTGTTTTCACAATAAAAAGGTTTGCAGTGCATCCCCTAGTTTTTAAACAAAACATTTCCTTTTTCATGACTTGCTTTATTTGAGATCCAGTGATATCATCCCTGGGTCTCTGTGTGACTCTATGCAATGCAGACAGATCATGTCTGGTGGGAGGGGTGCAGTTACGTGGCTTCCTGAAAACACCCGGCTTCGGTACTCCTTTCTAGAACCCTCAGTCATGATGCAAGGAGTGGGAGGAGTCATGAAAATATCAAAATGACCTGAATGGTGGGTGTCAGTCTGAAGGAGTGGGCGTTCCTAGGCAGGTGGTATTTTGCATAGGTAACGCCCACATGTGATGCCGAGCCTCCATGATTGAAAGAACTGAATTCCAATGAATAAACGGGGCGGGGGCCGGGGGACAGTCAGGTTGTGGAGGAAAGTGATAGATCACAGGTGTCAAACGCAAGGCCCGCAGGCCGAATCCGGCCCTCCAGGCCATTTCATCTGGCTCTCGCACCTCTCTTGCCGCTGTGACAACCTCCTTGTTCCTGCCCTCAACCTTGTCTCACCAGTCGGCAGCAGAGAGGTGGACAGATCTCCTCTGCCAGATCCTGCACTTCTCTGTGCAGCTACAGAGAGGCTCATGTCTGCCCCCCCCCCTCCCCATCTCAGCAGTTGGCAGCAGAGAGGAGGCCAGAACTCCATTTGATCCTGTGCCTCCTACAGATCTAGGTGCAGCACCCCCTGGTCTCCTCCTCTCTTTGGCTCCCCCAATTTTGTTGGCTCCAACCCTCCTCTGGTACCCCTCCAGACCCTGCACGTTTTGCTTCCCAACTCCACCCCCAGCTTCTTCCCAGCAGCAGCACAAGGTAAGAGAGGGTGGGGGACTCTTGACTTCTGATGGTGGGGGGGGGGGGGCTCTTAACATCAGGTGTAAGGGAGGTGTGGGGTGTTCTGGACATCCAGTCCTACAGATACAACTGGCCCTTTGAGGACAACCACAATGCCCATGCGGCCCACGATGAAATTGAGTTTGACACTCCCTGTGCTAGATGATGCTGGATGTGCTTGAGCCAGGAAATGAGGGCGGGGCTCTAACTGACTTGCTGCAGCTTCTAATGCACATGGTGAGAAGCTCACAGTGTGCGGTGAAATTAGAGTCCAGGAGAGGAGCAACAACTGAGCAAGACTGAGGGAAGGGTTTAAAAATAAACCCGTGTTGGCGGATCATTAAATCCATCCAATTGACCTTCACCTCTCTTGGGTGAAATGCATTTCTCTCTCCACTTGTGACGTCAATACGGCGCTTGTTATCCCGCTCATTGCTTCTCTACCCATCCTCCATGGCGGTGAGCGGCTCCCGGTAATGTCATTTCCTCGATTCCCTCCAATCCTGCGATCAGCGGAGCGCGCCGCCATCTTCTCCGACATTCCACCGGGCGGGATAATCACTCCTCTAATATCCAGGCCCTCGAAACGATCTGAGATGTATTAAGATCACCGGTGAGGCGGTACGATATGCACCGCGAGGTCCTCCGCAGAATCCCGGGAGAGAGATCTCTGAGAACATTCCGTTACATTGTATCCACCATTCATCCAATCACTGAAAAAAGAGATAAAGTACAGCGCCAAATACCCAATACACCACCAATACCATAAAAATAATATTTAGATAACAGTCCAAAGTACACTCACTTTATTAGGTACACCTGTTCAATTTCTTGGTAACACAAATGGCTACTCAACCAATCACATGGCAGAAAATCAATGCATTTAGGCATCTAGAAGTGGTGAAGACGACTTGTTGGCGTTCAATCCGAGCATCAGAATGGGGAAGAAAGGGGATTGAATTGACTTTGAACGTGGCATGGTTGTTGGTGCCGGATGGGCCAGTCTGAGTATTTCTGGAATTTTCACACACAACCATCTCTCAGGTTTACAGAGAATGGTGGGAAAAAAGAAAAAATATCCAGTGAGCGGCAGTTGTGTGGAGGAAAATGCCTTGTTAATGTCAGAGGTCAGAGGAGAATGGGCAGATGATAGAAAGGCAACAGTAACTCAAATAACCACTCGTTACACCCAAGGTATGCAGAATACCATCTCTGACTACACAACACATCCAACCTTGAAGCAGATGGGCTACAGCAGCAGAAGACCACACCGGGGTGCCACTCCTGTCAGCTAAGAACAGGAAACTGAGGCTACAATTCACACAGGATCACAAAAATTGGACAATAGAAGATTGGAAAAAACGTTGCCTGGTCTGATGGGTCTGTATTTCAGCTGCGACATTCAGATGGTGGGGTCAGAATTTGGTGCATGGATCCATCCTGCCTTGTATCACCGGTTCAGGCTGGTGGTGGGGGTGTAATGGTGTGGGGGGGATATTTTCTTGGCACACTTTGGGCCCCTTAGTACCAATTGAGCATCCTTTAAACACCACGGTCTACCTGAGTATTGTTGCTGACCATGTCCATCCCTTTATGACTACACTGTAGGGATGAGCCGAACAACCCCCGGTTCAGTTCGCAGCAGAACAGGCAAAAAATTAGTTCAAACATAAAAACACTGTTAAAGTCTATTGGACACGAACATGAATAATCAAAAGTGCTAATTTTAAAGGCTTATATGCAAGTTATTGTCATAAAAAGTGTTTGGGGACCTGGGTCCTGCCCCAGGGGACATGTATCAATGCAAAAAAAAGTTTTAAAAACAGACGTTTTTTCGGGAGCAGTGATTTTAATAATGCTTAAAGTGAAACAATAAAAGTGTAATATTCCTTTAAATTTCGTACCTGGGGGGTGTCTATAGTATGCCTGTAAAGTGGCGCATGTTTCCCGTGTTTAGAACAGTACCACATCAAAATGACATTTCTAAAGGAAAAAAAGTAATTTAAAACTACTCGCGGCTACAATGAATTGTCGGTCCAGGCAATATAGATAAAAGAAGTCATTGAAAAAAACGTCATGGGATTCCCCCAGTCCATTACCAGTCCCTTTGGGTCTGGTATAAATATTAAGGGGAACCCCGGAACCAAAACAAAAAAAAAAATGCGTGGGGGTCCCCCCAAATTCCATACCAGGCCCTTCAGGTCACCCGGGAACATCACGGTGTGGCCCCGCCCTCAGTTATAATAGAACTGTCAAAGCGAAGACGCGTCATACGGCGGGAGCCTCCCATGGAGGCGGGTCGGTCGTGGTTTTCTTTTTTGTTGGGCCGTCGGCGGAGCAAGAGAAGATGAATGGACTTCGTGGGACATTTTAATTTTTTAATAAAGGACTTGTCCCAAGCTGTGTCTTGTCATTTTTACCATTTTGACACTTTTTTTGTGAAATGGTTACCATTTCACACAGGGGGGGAGGCCGGGATCTGGGGGTCCCCTTGTTAAAGGGGGCTTCCAGATTCCGATAAGCCCCCCCGCCCGCAGACCCCCACAACCACCGGGCAAGGGTTGTGGGGATGAGGCCCTTGTCCCATCAACACGGGGACAAGGTGCTTTGGGCGGCTACCCCAAAGCACCCTTCCCATGTTGAGGGCATGTGGCCTTGTACGGTTCAGGAGGGGGGGCCCTCTTTTCCTGCAGCCTGCCAGGTTGCGCGCTCGGATAAGGGTCTGGTATGGATTTTTGGGGGGACCCCTACGCCATTTTTTTTTACATTTTGGCGCGGGGGTTCCCCTTAAAATCCATACCAGACCTGAAGGGTCTGGTATGGATTTTGAGGAAGACCCCCACGCCATTTTTTTTTATTTTGGCGTGGGGTTCCCCTTAATATCCATACCAGACCTGAAGGGCCTGGTATGGAATTTGGGGGACCCCTACGCATTTTTTTTTTATTTTGGTTCGGGGTTCCCCTTAAAATTCATACCAGACCCAAAGGGACTGGTAATGGACTGGGGGGGGGACCCCATGACTTATTTTATCTGTATTGCCGGGACCGACTATTCATTATAGCCGCGAGTTTTAAATGACTTTTTTTTCCCTTTGGAAATGTCATTTTGTGTAAGGACTGTTGTAAGCACGGAAAAAATGCGCCACTTTACAGGCATACTATAGACACCCCCCAGGTACGAAATTTAAAGGAATATTTCACTTTTATGTTTCACTTTAAGCATTATTAAAATCACTGCTCCCGAAAAAACTTCAGTTTTAAAAAACATTTTATGCATTGATACATGTCCCCTTGGGCAGGACCCGGGTCCCCAAACACTTTTTATGACAATACCATGCATATAAGCCTTTAAAATGAGCACTTTTGATTTCTCCCATAGACTTTTAAAGGGTGTTCCGCGGCTTTCAAATTTGCTGTGAACACCACAAATTGTTCGCTATTCGGCGAACAGGCAAACACCCGATGTTCGAGTCGACTCGAACATCAGGCTCATCCCTAGACTACAGTGTACCCATCTTCTGATGGCTCCTTCCAGCAGGATAATGCACCATGTCACAAAGCTCCAATCATCTCACCACTGGACAATGAGGTCCCTGTACTCCAATGGCCTCCACACTCACCACATCTCATCCAATAGAGCCCCTTTGGGATGTGGTGGAACAAGAGATTGGCATCATGGATGTGCAGCCGACAAATCTGCAGCAACTGCGTGATGTTATCCTGTCACTATGGAGCAAAATCTCTGAGGAACGTTTCCAAAACCTTGTTGAGTCTATGCCATGAAGAATGAAGGCAAAAGGGGGTCCAACCCGGTACTAGCAAGGTGTACCAGTCGGAGATTTGAATATTTTATATATATTTTTTGTATTCTTTGATATATCTGGCCCATTTAATGTTGTTTTTATTTTTACTTTAGTTACTATTTTGTAATTATTTTGATTTGCTTTGAGCACTGAAGTTTGTTCTGATGGTACCATGTCTGGTATTTTACTGAAGTTATTCACACATTCTGACAAACTTATCACATACTTTAGACTGTATAATTTTTTTTATCTTATTGGTGGTTTATTGGAGATTTAGCCCCGTTCTTATCTTATTTCAGTGATTTGTTTTGTATATGGGGGACACATCAAGTTTTGGCAGCGATATCCTTTTTAATATTATTTACATTGAATATTGGGTAGCGCATAGGTGGTCTGTCTTCCCTTCGTCATTCAATGTAACATTCACTAATCATCAGATTGTCATATATAGACATAGAAAATACCAGAACTTCCCTTCCAACAAGAGTTTTCTTTAGTCACTACAACTTCAAATACTCATCAGTGTTTGGTGGAGAGCTAAGGGCCCTGATACCGTCTGATTCTTGGGGACTCTGTGGGGGAGATCCCTAAGCTTTGCCCATTATGAGGGGTTCCTACCATCCCGGGTCTGTACACCCGCTGTACCCATTATGAGGAGTTCCCACCATCCCTGTGCTGAGTTCCCGGGTCTGTACACCTGCTGTGCCCATTATGAGGGGTTCCCAACATTCCTGTGCTGAGTTCCCGGGTCTGTACACCTGCTGTGCCCATTATGAGGGGTTCCCACCATCCCTGTGCTGAGTTCCCAGGTCTGTACACCCGCTGTGCCCA
Source organism: Lithobates sylvaticus (assembly GCA_028564925.1). NCBI lineage: Eukaryota > Metazoa > Chordata > Amphibia > Anura > Ranidae > Lithobates > Lithobates sylvaticus. The sequence goes on along the minus strand of CM053027.1, from coordinate 622,601,863 downwards.
TTATGAGGGGTTCCCACCATCCCTGTGCTAAGTTCCCTGGTCTGTACACCTGCTGTACCCATTATGAGGGGTTCTCACCATCCCTGTGCTGAGTTCCTGGGTCTGTACACTTGCTGTGCCCATTATGAGGGGCTCCCACCATCCCTGTGCTGAGTTCCCAGGTCTGTAAACCTGCTGTGCCCATTATGAGGGGTTCCCAACATGCCTATCCTGAGTTCCCGGGTCTGTACACCTGCTGTGCCCATTATGAGGGGTTCTCACCATCCCTGTGCTGAGTTCTCGGGTCTGTACACCTGCTGTGCCCATTATGAGGGGTTCCCACCATCCCTGTGCTGAGCTCCCGGGTCTTTACACCTGCTGTGCCCATTATGAGGGGTTCCCTCCATCCCTGTGCTGAGTTCCCGGGTCTGTAGACCCGCTGTGCCCATTATGAGGGGTTCCCACCATCCCTGTGCTGAGTTCCTGGGTCTTTACACCTGCTGTGCCCATTATGAGGATTTCCCTCCATCCCTGTGCTGAGTTCCCGGGTCTGTAGACCTGCTGTGCCCATTATGAGGGGTTCCCTCCATCCCTGTGCTGAGTTCCCGGGTCTGTAGACCTGCTGTGCCCATTATGAGGGGTTCCCACCATCCCTGTGCTGAGTTTCCGGGTCTGTAGACCTGCTGTGCCCATTATGAGGGGTTCCCTCCATCCCTGTGCTGAGTTCCCGGGTCTGTAGACCTGCTGTGCCCATTATGAGGGGTTCCCACCATCCCTGTGCTGAGTTCCGGGTCTGTACACCCGCTGTGCCCATTATGATGGGTTCTCACAATCCCCTCCATCACTCTCCTGGACTGAAAATGATTACTTTGAGGGCAATCTGCATGCAACTGACAGCTGCTGCTTGAGGCTTTTTTCTATTTGCATAACTCCTCCCAAGAGCCCGCCCACTGCTTTTATCTGGACTGAGGGCTTATGAGATCACTACTGAGGCAGGGTGCTGTGGTGTTTTCAGGAAGCTATGTACAGCACTCTGCCAGCCCCTCCCACCAGCCATTAGCTGCCTGCATTGCATAGAGAAGCACAGAGACTCAGTGATGTCTGGCATTCAAATAATGTATGTAATGAAAATAGCTTTTATTTGTTAATGTCATTATCATGCTGATGAAGGAGTTGGGAGGAACCAGGGAAGGAAAAATATAAGCGGCACGCTGGTGCATCCATCTCTCCTCACCGATAAACCGGTGGCACAGATCTGGTTCTGCAGTCTTCCTATCTGTGTCTCTCTGTTTGTAAATTAAGTCTGCGAAGACCAGAAGAATTCCTTCCCTGTGGGCCCTCCACACCCCGCCTGGAACTCTGCGATTTGCCCCAAATCTCCATCAGACGAGAGTTAATTCCTCCTCCCCTACAAAACAGGCCGCGTGTCGTCCCGTCTTCCTCCACGCAATGGAGCATGTACGAGGCGAGGGGAGCGGGCTGCGCTCACTTCAGGATGGCGAACACCAGGGTTCAATTTTAATTCTTTTACCCAGGAGATCATTAGGAAGGCCCCCACTGATTAATCTTCTCCATGGAGACCTCATCAGTCCGCTGTGCACTGCATGCCTGCCTTGCCTTGCGGTCTTCATAATGGAACTGCGTTCCTTCACACAGCCGGGATATTCCGGGAGCCAGAACCGTGTCCATGGAAGGCTTTAGGAAGATGAACTCAGATCTCTTTTACTGAGCAAAAGATTTGAAATGGTCTTCAGTCAGTCCTGGAACATCACAGTGACCTCGAGTTACTCTGCTGCGGTCAAGTACTACAGCTTGGTCACCAAACCGATCTGAGTACTTGTATGGCCCCATTTTGGGGGAGTAGGAGACATCCTTGTCCACCTAGTGGGGACTCATCACACATTGACCCCACTGAGAGCCTCCAGGCCTCATGTTTGCTTAATCTCCCATTATACACCGTGTGAGTAGGAGACATCCATATCTTTCCAGGGAGGACTCATCCCACATTGACATTTTCTGAGAAGGAATCCAGAGCCTCCAGGCCTTATGATTGTCCCAAGCTACTCCAGGAGAGCAGGAGACATCCAGGTCCAGAGGACTCATCACATATTGACATCTTCCAAGACTGCACCAAGAGCTTCCAGGCCTCATGATTGGTCAATGCTACTCCCGGGAGAGTAGGAGACATCCATGTCCATCCCAAGAAGGACTCATCACACATTGACATCTTCCAAGACTGCACCAAGAGCTTCCAGGCCTCATGACTGGTCAATGCTACTCCGGGAGAGTAGGAGACATCCATGTCCATCCCAGGAAGGACTCATCACACATTGACATCTTCTGAGACCGCACCCAGAGCTTCCAGGCCCCAGGATTGGTCAATGTCCCATGCTACTCCGGGAGAGTAGGAGACACCCATGTCCATCCCAGGGAGGACTCATCACACATTGACCCCACTGAAAGCTTCCAAGCCCCAAGATTGGTCAACGTCCCTTGCTACTCCGGGAGAGTAGGAAATGTCCATGTCCATTCCAGGGAGGACTCAACACATATTAACATCTTCTGAGACTGCACCGAGATCTTCTAGGACCCATGATTGGCCAATGTCCCATGCTACTCCGGGAGAGTAGGAGACACCCATATCCATTCCAAGGAGGGCTCATCACACATTGACATCTTCTGGGACCACACTGCAAGCTTCTAGGCCTCATGATTGGTCAATGTCCCATGCTACTCCAGGAGAGTGGGAAACATCCATGTCCATCCCAGGAAGGACTCATCACACATTGACATCTTCCAAGACTGCACCAAGAGCTTCTAGGCCTCATGACTGGTCAATGCTACTCCGGGAGAGTAGGAGACATCCATGTCCATCCCAGGAAGGACTCATCACACATTGACATCTTCCAAGACTGCACAAAGAGCGTCCAGGCCTCATGACTGGTCAATGCTACTCCGGGAGAGTAGGAGACATCCATGTCCATCCCAAGAAGGACTCATCACACATTGACATCTTCCAAGACTGGAACCAAGAGCTTCCAGGCCACATGACTGGTCAATGCTACTCCGGGAGAGTAGGAGACATCCATGTCCATCCCAGGAAGGACTCATCACACATTGACATCTTCTGAGACCGCACCCAGAGCTTCCAGGCCCCAGGATTGGTCAATGTCCCATGCTACTACGGGAGAGTAGGAGACACCCATGTCCATCCCAGGGAGGACTCATCACACATTGACCCCACTGAAAGCTTCCAAGCCCCAAGATTGGTCAATGTCCCTTGCTACTCCGGGAGAGTAGAAAAAGGCCATGTCCATTCCAGGGAGGACTCTACACATATTAACATCTTCTGAGACTGCACCGAGATCTTCTAGGCCCCATGATTGGCCAATGTCCCATGCTACTCCGGGAGAGTAGGAGACATCCATATCCATTCCAAGGAGGGCTCATCACACATTGACATCTTCTGGGACCACACTGCAAGCTTCCAGGCCTCATGATTGGTCAATGTCCCATGCTACTCCAGGAGAGTGGGAAACATCCATGTCCATCCCAGGGAGGATTTATCACACACTGACATCTTCTGAGATCGCGTCCAGAGCTTCCAGGCCCAAGATGGGTCAATGTCCCAGACTCTCCTCCGGGAGAGTAGGAGACATCCATGTCTATCCCAAGGAGAACTCATCACACATTGACATCTTCTGAGAGCGCACCCAGAGCTTCCAGGCCCCGTGATTAGCCAACCTCCCAACTTTATCCTATGGTACACGCTGGGCTCTTTCTCGGAGAGTGACTCGTCTCCAGGAGGTATGGACTATCGTTTACCCATAGGTCTGGAAGGCATCTCACCTCGTCCACTGGGAGTTTCCTCCATTCTGACTACTCACACTGAGCAAATATGACAGCTGAACTCTTCTCTCCCATTTTAGCTACCAGTTTAGCAAACTGCCACAGCACAGAGATAAGGGACCACACTTTATGTCATGCTGAGGAACATTTACTGAATTCCTCAGCATGACATACATTTACCTGCTGTGCCCATTATGAGGGGGTCCCACCATCCCTGTGCTGAGTTCCTGGGTCTGTTCACCTGCTGTGCCCATTATGAGGGGTTCCCACCATCCCTGTGCGGAGTTCCTGAATCTGTACACCTGCTGTGCCCATTATGAGGGGGTCCCACCATCCCTGTGCTGAGTTCCCAGGTCTGTACACCTGCTGTGCCCATTATGAGGTGTTCCCACCATCCCTGTGCAGAGTTCCTGAATCTGTACACCTACTGTGCCCATTATGGGGGGTTGTCACCATCCCTGTGCTAAGTTCCCAGGTCGGTACACCTTTTGTGTCAATTATGAGGGGTTCCCACCATCCCTGTGCTGAGTTACTGGGTATTTACACTTGCTGTGCCCACTATGAGGGGTTCCCACCATCCCTGTGCTGAGTTCCCAGGTCTGCTCTCCAGACCAAAATCACAGACCAGGCTTGAAATAGGCCCTTTCAGCTATGCTAGGGCTGGGACCTCAATGACCCTCAAACAGCGTTCTGGCAGACGGCCCCTAGAGACAGTCCTGTAGGAGGGGAGGTCCTCCTACAGGACTGGACACAGGACTAAATCCTGCTCCTAGCATCAGGCTATTTATGGGCTCTCCAGCCACCTACTGGGCACACCTCCTCAGGGATTGGCTGGGTATCCATAAATATTCAGACTGCCCCTCTGCTTCACCACCCACTGTGATTCCAGAACCCTCTAGAGTTCAGGGAGAAATAATTAGACCAGCAGCCTGTGAGACACTAAGCAGGCTAAAGCAATCAACAGCTGCTCCACTGGCTACAGAGGAGCCAAACTAAATTTACCTGTCATTCTATACCTTAACTAGGAGGGTGCTACACATGGTTTGTCCAGTGTTGTGTGGAGGAACTCGAGTGTCCTGCACAGAGCCCTGACCTCTACCCTACTGACCACCTTTGGGATGAATCGGAATGAGGATTGTGAGCCAGGTCTCATCCAACATCAATACCTTACCTCTGATGTGATGGGTGGCTCCCATGTAGGAGCAGGACTCTGATATGATGGGTGGCTCCCATGTAGGAACATGACTCTAATGTGAGGGGTGGCTCCCATATATGAGCAGGACTCTGATGTGGATGGGGTTACTCTAATTTATAGGGGGATTTGATGTGATGGAGGGACTTTGATGTTAAGGGGGACCTCTAGAATAACGAGAGGTCTTTGACATGACGAGGGGACCTCTGATGTGAAGGGGGGCACAGAAGCTATGAAGGGACCACTGACATGAAGGTAGGCTCTGATGTGATGGGGCGGCTCTTATGTATAGGCTGAACTTTGATATGATGATGGGTCTCTGAAAAAATGGTGGGGACTTTGAAGTGATGGAGGAACTTTTACATGAACAGGGAACCTCTGATGTGAAGGGGGCTCTCATAAATAGCCAAGACTCTATTGTGATGAGTTGTGCCTGATGTATTGGAGAATTTGATGTGATTGAGGTACTGTAATGTGAAGGGTGAACCTCTGGCATAATGGGGGACCTCTGATGTGATGGGGGGACCTCTGGCAACATGAGGGAACTTCTGATGTGATGGGAGGACCTCTGGTGTGATAGGGGACCTTTGGTGTGATGGGGGACCTCTAATGAGATGGGGGACCAATGACGTGATAGGGGGACCTCCAACATGATGGGGGGCCTCTGATTTGATAGGGGGATCCCTGACATGATGGGGGGGACCTCTTATATGATGGGGACCTCTGAGGTGATGGGGGAACCTTTGATGTGATGGTGGGACCTAAGACTTGATAGGGGGACCTCTGATGTGAAATGGGCTCTGATGGGATAGGGGGGCTTCTGATTTAATATGGGGCTCTAATGTGATGGGGGGGACTTCTGATGTGATGGGGGACTTCTGAGTAGATGGGGGAACCTCTGATTGATAAAGGGAACTCTGACGTGATGGTGGGACCTCAGACGTGATTGAGGGACCTCTGATGTGATGGAGGGACCTCTGACGTAATGGGGAATTTCTGGTGTGATAGGGGGCTCTAATATGATGGGGGAACCTCTGATTGATAGAGGGAACTCTGAAGTGATGGTGGGACCTCAGATGTGATAGGGGGACCTCTGATGTGATAGGGAGACCTCTGATGTGATAGGGAGACCTCTGGCGTCATGAGGGGACCACTGATGTGATGGGGGGAGCTCTGGTATGATAGGGGGCTCTAATGTGATGGGGGACTTATAATGTGATAGGGGGACCTCAGACGTGATTGAGGGACCTCTGATGTGATGGAGGGACCTCTGACGTAATGGGGAATTTCTGGTGTGATAGGGGGCTCTAATATGATGGGGGGACCTCAGACGTGATAGGGGGACCTCAGACGTGATTGAGGGACCTCTGATGTGATGGGGGGACCTCTGACGTGATGGGGGACCTCTGACGTGATAAGAGGCTATTATGTGATGGGGGGGATCTCTGATGTAAAGTTGGCTCTGATGTGATGGGAGGACCTTTGACGTGAAGGGGGCTCTGATATGATGGGGGGACATCTGACGTGCCTGTACCTTATTTTTGGTGGCACTGGGGATGTCCACTAAAATCAGGTGTGATGGCCAGATGTCCTTTTGTGATGATGCGGAAGCTCTCATCGGCATCAGTCCTCGGCGTCAGATATGCCATCTCTGAGTCGGGAAACAGAACGTTCCCTGAATTATCAGCCATCGGAATCAGATGAAAAGGGAAAAACCTGCCTCGTTATCAGCTCCACCACAGGAGAAGTCACATCAAAGAGGCCTCCCGCGTAGAGGCTTATTGGGTAAACAGATGAAAATCGGGATTCATTAATAGAAAACACTCTCAGAAGTGATATGTGGGAAGAAATGCCGGCAATTCTGTTTGTTCGCTTATTTCCTGAAGGGGGGGGGGGGGAGTCTTTGAAGAATGAACTTTATTTGTATTAATAAAAGTAAATTCCATTGAAGGGCACCATTGCTAACACAACCCTAGTGCAGGAGCACACTTTATACATGGCGCCTTTACAGGATTGGGAGTCTCTTCTTTCCCGGAATGTGAAGAGAGCAGAGTGACAGAGAGAGGCGTTTATTAGCCTCTCTGTCCTTCTCTGTCTACTACTTACCGCATATACTCGAGTATAAGCCGAGTTTTTCAGCACATTTTTTTTGTGCTGAAAATGCCCCCCCTCGGCTTATACTCGAGTCAAGCACTTTTCTGCACCAGAAAATGACATTTTCTGACCCGACTTTGGGGCCCCGTATCTCGGGACCTCCGGGGGCTAGGAATCCCTTGGTATGTCGACACAGTGGACATAGCACTACAACATATCCAAAGATGGGGTTCCTAGCACTAAGTGGCCCCGAGATACGGGGGGCCCCAAAGTCGGTTCGGAAAATGTCATTCTCTGCTGCAGAAAAGTGCTTGACATTTTCCGACCCGACTTTGGGGGCCCCGTATCTCGGGGACACTTGGTGCTAAGAACCCCAAATTTGGTATTTAAACCCAGTGGAACCATCACTACAACATATCCAAAGAGGGCTTCCAAGCACCAAGTGACCCCGAGATACAAGACCCCATAGTTGGTCAATTGTGTCCATCTGCAGCAATGTAATTTCGGGACCCTTTGGGTCCAGAGACCCCAAATTGTGGCTGCAGCTGTGACGGAACGTCCCTACACTCCTCTTGAGTGCGTTCGTCATATATCACTTCCTCCCAGTCTGGATATAGATATCAGATATTCCAACCGCTCCCAAGCACCAAACGAGACGAGACTTGCTTAGTGCCAACATGGACTCTTTTTATTAGAACCAAAATTACAAGTATTGGCTAGGTCTGTCACAGCAGCTATGGGACATTTAGGAACCCTTAACTACCAACTTTGAAGTTTGGGGGACCTATGGCTGCAAATGGGCACAGTGAGGCTGCAAATGGGCACAGTGAGGCTGCAAATGGGCATTGTTGACCCTCTTTTCCACTTACAGTAGCTGTGCATTTCTCACCCTAGCCTTATACTCGAGTCAATACGTTTTCCCAGTTGTTTGTGGTAAAATTAGGTGCCCCGGCTTATATTCGGGTCGGCTTATACTCGAGTATATACGGTAGGTTACGTAGTGAGTTGAGGGCAATGACAGAAGAGGTGGTCCAGCATAGACAGTAAATTAGGCCAGGACACAGAGATGGCTATGCCTTTCAAAGGAGGGGGCTGTGCTAGAGAATTGGCTCTTCCTAAAGTAGTCAATTGCCCTAGAAAGTTTAGAGGCACATTTCAGACAGTAAAAAAAAAACATTTTTTACGGAAAGGAAACACACATGTAAAAAAAAAATAGATTTTTCGGCAAACTGGTCCATTTAAGGTCAACCCAACCCATGAATGTAACCCTTAACCCAAACCTAACCCCCTATCTCTGTCCTCCATGCCCGGTCTATGCCATTATGCGGATCCTGGAGGTATGAATATCTTCATATAGAAAACAACGCCATAAAACTACAATATAAACAAATGATATGAACCTTCATTATAAAGACGTGCTCAGTAATATCCTCTTGGTGATGGCATGGATTCCGGAGATGGACAAACTCAATGAAGCTGTCATTACACCGAGGAGAATTTATGGAAGGTCACATGTCACTTCTCCGACATTCGCAGCTTGCCTGGCGATGGTGTTAATGTCGCCCCTTATGATTTACGCTGGGGTGAGGCCATTATTCTTTATAATCTGCGAATTATTCCACTTTTATGAGCTTTAATAATGCGATTCCGATGCTGAACTGTTAGAATCAGCTGCTGTGAGCCTGGAAATGCTCCAAATGTCGAGGCACGGCCTGCGGCGCTCAGCAATTAATACCACCGACAGTGGAGGGAATCGCAGATTTACTAGGGGGAAAAATGTAAAGGTTTCCCAGGTGTGTCCGGAGTTTGGAATTTCTATTAGTCATGTGGGTTAAAGTTTAAAACATAATAATGCATCCTTCTAAAATAAGGTAGAAAATAGTATTTTCCTGACCTTCTCTCTACCTTTCTTATTACATCCACCACCGGGATATCATACCTGGACATGGCCCTCCATAAGATAGAAAATACTCTGCTCCTGACCTACTCTTTACCCTTCTGATTACATCCACCTCCAGGATATCACACCTCCAACGTGACCTTCCATAAGGTGGAAAATACTCTCCTCCTGACCTTCTCTCTATCTTCTGATTACATCCACCTCCAGGATATCACACCTCCAACGTGGCCCTCCATTAGATAGAAAATACTCTTCTCCTGACCTACTCTTTACCTTTCTGATTACATCCACCTCCAGGATATCACACCTCCAGCGTTACCTTCCATAAGGTGGAAAATACTCTCCTCCTGACCTTCTCTCTATATTCTGATTACATCCACCACCAGGATATCATACCTCCAACGTGGTCCTCCATAAGATAGAAAATACTCTGCTCCTGACCTACTCTTTACCCTTCTGATTACATCTACCTCCAGGATATCACACCTCCAACGTGACCTTCCATAAGGTGGAAAATACTCTCCTCCTGACCTTCTCTCTATCTTCTGATTACATCCACCTCCAGGATATCACACCTCCAACGTGGCCCTCCATTAGATAGAAAATACTCTTCTCCTGACCTACTCTTTACCTTTCTGATTACATCCACCTCCAGGATATCACACCTCCAACGTGGCCCTCCATAAGGTGGAAAATACTCTCCTCCTGACCTTCTCTCTACCTTTCTTATTACATCCACCACTGGGATATCATACCTGGACATGACCCTCCATAAGATAGAAAATACTCTGCTCCTGACCTACTCTTTACCCTTCTGATTACATCTACCTCCAGGATATCACACCTCCAACGTGACCTTCCATAAGGTGGAAAATACTCTCCTCCTGACCTTCTCTCTATCTTCTGATTACATCCACCACCAGGATATCACACCTCCAACGTGACCTTCCATAAGGTGGAAAATACTCTCCTCCTGACCTTCTCTCTATCTTCTGATTACATCCACCACCAGGATATCACACCTCCAACGTGACCTTCCATAAGGTGGAAAATACTCTCCCCCTGACCTTCTCTCTATCTTCTGATTACATCCTACTCCAGGATATCACACCTCCAACGTGACCTTCCATAAGGTGGAAAATACTCTCCTCCTGACCTTCTCTCTATCTTCTGATTACATCCACCTCCAGGATATCACACCTCCAACGTGGCCCTCCATAAGGTGGAAAATACTCTCCTCCTGACCTTCTCTCTATCTTCTGATTACATCCACCACCAGGATATCACACCTCCAACGTGACCTTCCATAAGGTGGAAAATACTCTCCCCCTGACCTTCTCTCTATCTTCTGCTTACATCCACCTCCAGGATATCACACCTCCAACGTGACCTTCCATAAGGTGGAAAATACTCTCCCCCTGACCTTCTCTCTATCTTCTGATTACATCCACCTCCAGGATATCACACCTCCAACGTGACCTTCCATAAGGTGGAAAATACTCTGCTCCTGACCTACTCTTTACCCTTCTGATTACATCTACGTCCAGGATATCACACCTCCAACTCTACTCTATAACCACTCTATAACAGGAGTGGCCAGCTTACTGTCCTTCAGACTTCCATAAGGTGGAAAATACTCTCCTCCTGACTTGCTCTCTATCTTCTGATTACATCCACCACCAGGATATCACACATCCAACGTGGCCCTCCATAAGTTAGAAAATACTCTGCTCCTGACCTACTCTTTACCCTTCTGATTACATCTACCTCCAGGATATCACACCTCCAACGTGACCTTCCATAAGGTGGAAAATACTCTCCTCCTGAACTTCTCTCTATCTTCTGATTACATCCACCTCCAGGATATCACACCTCCAACGTGGCCCTCCATAAGGTGGAAAATACACTCCTCCTGACCTTCTCTCTATCTTCTGATTACATCCACCACCAGGATATCACACCTCCAACGTGACCTTCCATAAGGTGGAAAATACTCTCCTCCTGACCTTCTCTCTATCTTCTGATTACATCCACCACCAGGATATCACACCTCCAACGTGACCTTCCATAAGGTGGAAAATACTCTCCCCCTGACCTTCTCTCTATCTTCTGATTACATCCTACTCCAGGATATCACACCTCCAACGTGACCTTCCATAAGGTGGAAAATACTCTCCTCCTGACCTTCTCTCTATCTTCTGATTACATCCACCACCAGGATATCACACCTCCAACGTGACCTTCCATAAGGTGGAAAATACTCTCCCCCTGACCTTCTCTCTATCTTCTGATTACATCCACCTCCAGGATATCACACCTCCAACGTGACCTTCCATAAGGTGGAAAATACTCTGCTCCTGACCTACTCTTTACCCTTCTGATTACATCTACCTCCAGGATATCACACCTCCAACTCTACTCTATAACCACTCTATAACAGGAGTGGCCAGCTTACTGTCCTTCAGACTTCCATAAGTTAGAAAATACTCTGCTCCTGACCTACTCTTTACCCTTCTGATTACATCCACCTCCAGGATATCACACCTCCAACGTGACCTTCCATAAGGTGGAAAATACTCTCCTCCTGACCTTCTCTCTATCTTCTGATTACATCCACCTCCAGGATATCACACCTCCAACGTGGCCCTCCATAAGGCGGAAAATACTCTCCTCCTGACCTTCTCTCTACCTTTCTTATTACATCCACCACTGGGATATCATACCTGGACATGACCCTCCATAAGATAGAAAATACTCTGCTCCTGACCTACTCTTTACCCTTCTGATTACATCTACCTCCAGGATATCACACCTCCAACGTGACCTTCCATAAGGTGGAAAATACTCTCCTCCTGAACTTCTCTCTATCTTCTGATTACATCCACCTCCAGGATATCACACCTCCAACGTGGCCCTCCATAAGGTGGAAAATACACTCCTCCTGACCTTCTCTCTATCTTCTGATTACATCCACCACCAGGATATCACACCTCCAACGTGACCTTCCATAAGGTGGAAAATACTCTCCTCCTGACCTTCTCTCTATCTTCTGATTACATCCACCACCAGGATATCACACCTCCAACGTGACCTTCCATAAGGTGGAAAATACTCTCCCCCTGACCTTCTCTCTATCTTCTGATTACATCCTACTCCAGGATATCACACCTCCAACGTGACCTTCCATAAGGTGGAAAATACTCTCCTCCTGACCTTCTCTCTATCTTCTGATTACATCCACCACCAGGATATCACACCTCCAACGTGACCTTCCATAAGGTGGAAAATACTCTCCCCCTGACCTTCTCTCTATCTTCTGATTACATCCACCTCCAGGATATCACACCTCCAACGTGGCCCTCCATAAGGTGGAAAATACTCTCCTCCTGACCTTCTCTCTATCTTCTGATTACATCCACCACCAGGATATCACACCTCCAACGTGACCTTCCATAAGGTGGAAAATACTCTCCTCCTGACCTTCTCTCTATCTTCTGATTACATCCACCACCAGGATATCACACCTCCAACGTGACCTTCCACAAGGTGGAAAATACTCTCCCCCTGACCTTCTCTCTATCTTCTGATTACATCCACCTCCAGGATATCACACCTCCAACGTGACCTTCCATAAGGTGGAAAATACTCTCCCCCTGACCTTCTCTCTATCTTCTGATTACATCCACCTCCAGGATATCACACCTCCAACGTGACCTTCCATAAGGTGGAAAATACTCTGCTCCTGACCTACTCTTTACCCTTCTGATTACATCTACCTCCAGGATATCACACCTCCAACTCTACTCTATAACCACTCTATAACAGGAGTGACCAGCTTACTGTCCTTCAGACTTCCATAAGGTGGAAAATACTCTCCTCCTGACTTGCTCTCTATCTTCTGATTACATCCACCACCAGGATATCACACATCCAACGTGGCCCTCCATAAGTTAGAAAATACTCTGCTCCTGACCTACTCTTTACCCTTCTGATTACATCTACCTCCAGGATATCACACCTCCAACTCTACTCTATAACCACTCTATAACAGGAGTGGCCAGCTTACTGTCCTTCAGACTTCCATAAGTTAGAAAATACTCTGCTCCTGACCTACTCTTTACCCTTCTGATTACATCCACCTCCAGGATATCACACCTCCAACGTGACCTTCCATAAGGTGGAAAATACTCTCCTCCTGACCTTCTCTCTATCTTCTGATTACATCCACCTCCAGGATATCACACCTCCAACGTGGCCCTCCATAAGGCGGAAAATACTCTCCTCCTGACCTTCTCTCTACCTTTCTTATTACATCCACCACTGGGATATCATACCTGGACATGACCCTCCATAAGATAGAAAATACTCTGCTCCTGACCTACTCTTTACCCTTCTGATTACATCTACCTCCAGGATATCACACCTCCAACGTGACCTTCCATAAGGTGGAAAATACTCTCCTCCTGAACTTCTCTCTATCTTCTGATTACATCCACCTCCAGGATATCACACCTCCAACGTGGCCCTCCATAAGGTGGAAAATACACTCCTCCTGACCTTCTCTCTATCTTCTGATTACATCCACCACCAGGATATCACACCTCCAACGTGACCTTCCATAAGGTGGAAAATACTCTCCTCCTGACCTTCTCTCTATCTTCTGATTACATCCACCACCAGGATATCACACCTCCAACGTGACCTTCCATAAGGTGGAAAATACTCTCCCCCTGACCTTCTCTCTATCTTCTGATTACATCCTACTCCAGGATATCACACCTCCAACGTGACCTTCCATAAGGTGGAAAATACTCTCCTCCTGACCTTCTCTCTATCTTCTGATTACATCCACCACCAGGATATCACACCTCCAACGTGACCTTCCATAAGGTGGAAAATACTCTCCCCCTGACCTTCTCTCTATCTTCTGATTACATCCACCTCCAGGATATCACACCTCCAACGTGGCCCTCCATAAGGTGGAAAATACTCTCCTCCTGACCTTCTCTCTATCTTCTGATTACATCCACCACCAGGATATCACACCTCCAACGTGACCTTCCATAAGGTGGAAAATACTCTCCTCCTGACCTTCTCTCTATCTTCTGATTACATCCACCACCAGGATATCACACCTCCAACGTGACCTTCCATAAGGTGGAAAATACTCTCCCCCTGACCTTCTCTCTATCTTCTGATTACATCCACCTCCAGGATATCACACCTCCAACGTGACCTTCCATAAGGTGGAAAATACTCTCCCCCTGACCTTCTCTCTATCTTCTGATTACATCCACCTCCAGGATATCACACCTCCAACGTGACCTTCCATAAGGTGGAAAATACTCTGCTTCTGACCTACTCTTTACCCTTCTGATTACATCTACCTCCAGGATATCACACCTCCAACTCTACTCTATAACCACTCTATAACAGGAGTGACCAGCTTACTGTCCTTCAGACTTCCATAAGGTGGAAAATACTCTCCTCCTGACTTGCTCTCTATCTTCTGATTACATCCACCACCAGGATATCACACATCCAACGTGGCCCTCCATAAGTTAGAAAATACTCTGCTCCTGACCTACTCTTTACCCTTCTGATTACATCTACCTCCAGGATATCACACCTCCAACTCTACTCTATAACCACTCTATAACAGGAGTGGCCAGCTTACTGTCCTTCAGACTTCCATAAGGTGGAAAATACTCTCCTCCTGACTTTCTCTCTATCTTCTGATTACATCCACCACCAGGATATCACACATCCAACATGGCCCTCCATAAGTTAGAAAATACTCTGCTCCTGACCTTTTCTTTATATTTCTGATTACATCCACCACCAGGATATCACACCTCCAACAATGGCCGTCTATAACAGGAGTGGCCAGCTTACTGTCCTTCAAACTTTAGGGGGGGGGGGACTGTGGCCATCGGGACTAAAAAAATTTCCGGCATTAGTTGGAGTAAAAAATGTCTCATGGGCCCCATCGTTGCTGTCATTGGGAGGGAATGTGCCCCATCATTGCTGTCATTGATAGGAATTGTGCCCCATCATTGGCGTCATTGGTAGGAATTGTGCTCCATCATTGATGTCACAGGGTCCCAGTGTTGGTGTCATTGGTAGGAATTGTACCCCGTCATCAGTGTCATTGGCAGGAAATGTGCGCCATTGCTGGTGTCATTGGTAGGAATTGTGCCCCATCATTGGGCCCCATTGTTGGTGTCATTGGGAGCAATTGTGCCCCGTCACTAGCGTCATTGGGAGGAACTGCGGCCCATCATTTATGTAATTGAGAGGAATGGTGCCCCATCACTGGTTTCATTGGGAGGAATTGTTGGTGTTGCTGGGTCCCAATGTTGGTGTCATTGGTAGGAATTGTGCCCCATCATTGGGTCCCATTGTTGTTGTCATTAGGAGCAATTATGCCCCATCACTGGCATCATAGGGAGGAACTGTGGCCCATCGTTGATGTCATTGAGAGGAATTGTGCCCCATCACTGGTGTCATTGGGCCCCATTGTTGGATGTCATTGGGAGGAACTGTGCCCCACCATTGGTGTCATTGGTGGGTATTGTGCCCCTTCATCGGTGTCTGTAAATTAAATAGTGCCCCAAGGGCTGGATAAAAGCAAGCAAAGGGCCGCATCCAGCCCCCGGGCCACAGTTTGGAGACCACTACTCTATTGCCCCGTACACACGGTCGGATATTCCGATGGAAAAAGCCAGATCGGATTATGTTGTCGGAAAATCCGATCGTGTGTGGGCTCTAGCGGGCTTTTTCCGTCTGAATTTCCGACGGAAAAAATTTGAGAGCAGGATCTCAAATTTTCCGATAACAAAATCCGATCAGACTTTTTCCAATCGTGTGTAGAGAATTCCGACGGACAAAGTGCCACGCATGCTCAGATCAAAATACGAGACCAAAGCTATTGGCTACTAGCCTCTACGTAGTTCCGTCGTACGCAACGAACGTCACCACGTTCAGAATGATCGGATTTTCCGACAACTTTGTCCGACCGACTGTATGCAACACCAGTTTCTGACAAAATCCGTCTGAAAAAATCGGACAGATTTTGTGGTCGGAATGTCCGACTGTGTGTACAAGGCATATAAGATAGAAAATATTCTCCTCTAGACCCTCTCTCTATCTTCTGATTACACCCACCACCAGGATATCACATCTCCAGCATGACCCTCCATATGGTGGAAAATGCTCCTGACCTTCTCTCTACCTTTCTGATTTCTGATTCTCATTTAATACTTAAATGGTGTTGGGCAACAGGCTCCTTCTTAGCTCTTTGCCTGGCTAGCACTAACACATGCAGAATGCTTAAACATGACATAGAAAATACTCTACTCCTGACCTTCTGTCTACCTTTCAGATTACACCCACCACCGGGATATCACACATCCAACATGACCCTCCATAAGATAAAAAATATTCTGCTCCTGACCTTCTCTCTACCTTTCTGATTACACCCACCACCGGGATATCACACCTCCAACATGACCCTCCATAAGATAAAAAATATTCTGCTCCTGACCTTCTCTCTATCTTCTGATTACACCCACCACTGGAATATCACACCTCCAACATGGCCCTCCATAAGATAAAAAATATTCTGCTCCTGACCTTCTCTCTATCTTCTGATTACATCCACCACTGGAATATCACACCTCCAACATGGCCCTCCATAAGATAAAAATATTCTGCTCCTGACCTTCTCTCTATCTTCTGATTACACCCACCACTGGAATATCACACCTCCAACATGGCCCTTCATAAGATAAAAAATATTCTGCTCCTGACCTTCTCTCTATCTTCTGATTACACCCACCACTGGAATATCACACCTCCAACATGGCCCTTCATAAGATAAAAAATATTCTGCTCCTGACCTTCTCTCTATCTTCTGATTACACCCACCACTGGAATATCACACCTCCAACATGACCCTCCATAAGATAAAAAATATTCTGCTCCTGACCTTCTCTCTATCTTCTGATTACACCCACCACTGGAATATCACACCTCCAACATGACCCTCCATAAGATAAAAAATATTCTGCTCCTGACCTTCTCTCTATCTTCTGATTACACCCACCACTGGAATATCACACCTCCAACATGGCCCTCCGTAAGATAAAAAATATTCTGCTCCTGACCTTCTCTCTATCTTCTGATTACACTCATCACTGGGATATCACACCTCCAACATGATCCCCCCCATAAGATAGAAAATACTCTCCTCCTATCCTCTCTATCTTCTGATTACACTACGGTGACCAGGCGTCCCCGTTTTGACGGCCAGTATTTGGGCAGCCAGGCTGCAGCAGTTTCCCGATGGACGGGGGCATTTCCCGGTGGACGGGGGGGTTGCCCCAAGAGATAGCACATGCAGAGCTGTGTAGACTGTAGAGGAGGAGCTGGAATGGCTCCAGCCTGTCTATGCTGTGCTAGTGTGGTCGTCCTCCTCAGCTTAAAAATCTATCACATGAAATGACTCTTCCAGCATCCCCGCCCCTCTCCTCCTACCACTGCTCCCTCCTCCAATCCGCTCCTGGAAGCATAGGGGAGAGAACAGAGTACAGCGTTCCTCCCCTTCCCTCCGGTCCTGCAAGCAAGGCACTATGGGAATTGTAGTCAAAAAGGAGTACAGGGTGAATGGCCACAAGCAGGTGAGTTTTTATGCTAGCAGCTAAAATAATAAAAATGTTCTCCTTCACTGGTGGTATATATATATATATATATATATATATATATATATATATATATATATATATATATATGTATATATATATATATATATACATACACACACACAATTGATTATATAAAAAAAAATCCTCCACGGCGGTGGGTCTATAAAGGGCACAGGAGCGCCGCCCCCCCCTCTCCTTTCACTCGCTCTCTCACATAGATAGATTCATGCCATGCATGAATCTATCTATGGTCGCCGCTGCCGCCCCCCTATTCATGTGCCCGGCCCTTGTCGGACGCCGGGCATATGAATTACAGCGGCTGGGTTTCTTTGGAAATGCCTGATTAGAGCCATAGGCTCAAATAGGCTTCCTGATTAGAGCCATGGGCTCTAATAGGCTTCCAAAAGGGTAAACAGCGGGCGCACTGCTGTGCGTTCGCTGATTACTCATTGGTGTGTTAGAGAACAGAATACATTGCTTCCCTAACACTGACCTGCCTCACAGCCAATCAGGTTGCTCAGGTCTGGTTACCTGTCATCTGATTGGCTGAAACAACAGGCGCCGCTATTGGACGCCTGACGGGAGGAGAGGACGGGGGAAGAAGTGCAGGAGACGCATGAAGGACCCGCTCGTTGCCGTCACCCGCTGCCTCACAATCAGGGTAAGTGCCGGGCAGAAGGCGAGCGGGTGGGGGGCACACTGTCACACTGGCAGATTTTGGCACACTGGCAGCATTTGGGCTCACTGGCAGCATTGGGCACACTGGCAGCATTTGAAGGGCACAGTGGCAGTGTAGTGGGATGCCCCTTTGTCCAGATTCTGGTGCAGGTCCCTTTAACTCAACTCCCCACAATCCTCTGAGCTCCTGGATCCGCCCGGGGGATATAAATGTCGGCTCCACCCAGCTTCCTGGGCTCAGAGAGATCCTGCCTGATGGGACAGCAGTGACTGGGCAAGTGAGCTGTTCCCAGGTGCTGGGTCCTCCCCTGTTAAGTCTGGTGTGCGGGCCACCAGCAGTGAGCACAAGAGCATGCAGCATCTTTCCAAGCCCCAGTCACTGGAGAGGACTCTGTTACAGTCCATTTTCAGAAGCTGTCCATGAAGTGGGTTGGCCTTATCTGCAGCCACCAGAACCTCCTGACCAAAGCAAGTAGAAAGCAGTGCCAGCAAGAAGTTTGTGCCAGAAGGAGGTCCACTCAGCTGACAGTCTGATGAAAGAACGATTACTATCTTGGACATGTGAGAATCTTTCAGCCTCTATCCTATTTGAATATTGAACTCACAACATGCTGCTGCCACCTAGTGGACATTAGTTGAATGGCAGTATAATTGTGATATGCTTTTTCTTCACGGTTCATATTAATGTTCTGTACGGTATACCGTGTTCACAGAACTCCGGTACAATTTATGTTGAAGTTCATTGTTAAGTAAAATAGTGTTGCATATCACCTCTGTCTGATCATTGTGCTGAGACTGTTACACTACACTTGGCGTCACGAACAGGATCAGCCATGTCAGACAGCGATGAGGAGAGCAGCACAATGGCAGCGCCAGTCAGCAGTGGCGCTGAGGGAGCTAAACAGTCTGCCATAGCTTCTCTATTGCTGGCAGGATTGCTACCACAACAGCTGCCTAAGTACACAGGACCAGATCAGGACTTAGATGATTGGATTAGAAGATTGCGGGGCTTGATCCGGTCATATGGGGTCCCACCTGCACAACAGGCAGACCTGGCCATTAATGCCCTTGAAGGGGAAGCAAGGAAGTTGATCCTACACCTTCCAGCAGAGGACCAGGACTCTCTAGACAAGATAATCAGCCGCTTGGAAGCAGTGTACACCCAGACGGTTGCATTAGGGGATCTTAGAGCTCGCTTTATCAGTAGAAGGCAGAGAGTGGGAGAATCCATTCCACAGTACGCCCTGGAACTGCAGGATATAGCAGCCGAGATCCGCCGCAAGGAGAGGAGGAGAGCAGGACGTGCTGGCTGGAGTGATACAGGTGGGTGGCTGAAGGATCAGTTTGTGGATGGGCTTCTGTCTGACAAAGTTAGGGAAAAGTTACAGGAAAAGGACAGAAGTAACCCAAACTTAAAATTCCACGAAATTCTAGAAGCAGCTATCCTATATTCAGAACCCAGACGTGCCAGTACGGACGTCCTCATGGCCAGCACAGGTGATAAACCATGTAAACCGCCACAAACTGAACACACAGCTCCGTGGGAGGTGGCCATCCACAAGCTGACGGAAGGAATGGCCCAGCTCCAGACAGAACTTGCCATGCTGAGACGTGAGCGAGACATTCCAAGAGGACCAAGGGAGCACACCCCTTCATGGAGAAACCGATCTCCGCCCCGCAGACGATCAAGATGGGAGAGGTCACCCTCTCCATGTTGGGGCTGTCGACAAAAGGGTCATCGCTTGAGGGACTGTCCTGATCGAATACCGAGGGAGCCTTTAAACTCAGAGCGCCCCGCCACTAAGAGTCAAGCAGTGGGGCGGCCCAGCAAAACGACTCCCCCGTCACACGCGGAGGACGTGGTGGTCGATTGCCCTGTGGTACACGGGTACTTCGATGGCCAAGAGGTTGAATGTCTCTTCGACACTGGGTCCCAAGTTACCATTCTGCCAGAACCTTTGTTCCAGCGATACTTCCCAAAGAAGAAAATGAGTCAGGATACCCCCTGGATCTCACTGACAGCTGCCAACGAACTTCCTATAGAAGTGGCCGGGATTACCTGGATGAAAGTAGAACTGTGGGGACAGGACCTTGGCCAAAAAGGTGTTGTGGTTACACGAGCATCCGGAAAAGGACGGCCGCAGGTGATATTGGGCATGAATATCATCCAGGGGCTGAGGCCTGAGCTGTTAAAACAATGTCCTACACACCTGGGACCACCTAAAGAAGTTAGAAAGCTGCTCCTTACCTTGGCAGCCCTAAAGGACTCTGACTCAAGTTTTGCAAACATTAATGAAAAGGCCGGTGTTGTGAGGGTTCCTTTTGGGACAGAGATTGTAATACCTCCCTGCAAAGAACTTATACTTCCCATGAATGTTGGATCATGCCATAGACTACAGGGCATCCCAGTGCTAGTGGAACCCTTACCCTCACATATGGCCCCATTTGTTGCTAGAACTCTCACAGTAGTTCGCCAAGGCACCGTGCTAGTTAGGATGCGGAACAGCAAGACGATTCCACTTCACCTGCCCCCGGGGACACCAGTGGCGGAACTGGCCCTGATTACAGGTGTGATTTCTCCCAAAGTGGACCACATAGAGCTCCAGAAATTTCACGGACGACGCTATGTAGCTAAAGTGAATGTTGCCAAAAGTTCAGCAGGGGCAGACCCAGCATGGGTAGGAGAACAGATACTTCCACTGCTACAGCAGTCCACTGAGGAACTCACACCCCCTCAGGTAGAAGCAGTAAAGCAACTGGTAGATAAGTGGTCAGGGGCGTTTTCCAAGGGGGATTTTGACCTGGGCTGTAGCAATGGGATTGAACATGAGATCTCAACAGGAGGGAATCCACCCATCCGGGATCGCTACAGAAGCATACCCCCTCACCTTTATCAGGAAGTCAAGCAGATGTTGGAACAGATGATGCAGCAAGGCGTAATTGAAGACAGCAAGAGCCCATGGGCAGCTCCCGTTGTATTAGTGCGGAAAAAGGACGGCACCCTCCGCTTCTGTGTAGATTATAGACGGTTGAATGCTGTCACTACAAGAGACGCCTATCCCCTGCCGCGGATTGAAGAGTCCCTAACTGCTCTAGGGAAAGCCAAGTACTTTTCAACACTTGACCTCGCCAGTGGGTATTGGCAGATCCCTGTGGCCAAAGCAGATCGACCAAAAACTGCTTTCATCACCCCTATGGGACTATGGCAGTTCAAGAGAATGCCTTTCGGGCTAAACAATGCACCTGCTACCTTCCAAAGGACAATGGAGCATTGTCTTGGGGATATGAACTTGGATAGCATCCTGATTTATCTTGATGATATAGTGGTGTTCTCTGCCACCTTTGAGGAACACCTCGCTCACCTCGATGCTGTTCTAGGCCGGCTAAATCAGTATGGGCTGAAGCTTAAGCCAAAAAAATGCCACCTGTTCAAAAGTGAGATTGAATATTTGGGACATGTCATTTCAAAACATGGTGTGCTCCCCAACCCAGAGAAAATCAAGGTAATACAAGAATGGAAGGCACCATCGACCGTGACTGAGGTTAGAGCCTTCCTAGGGTTAGCGGGGCACTATCGACGTTTCATCAAGCACTACGCCCATCACGCTGCTCCAATCCAGAAATTACTACATGGAGTAGACCAGAAAGGAGGTCACAAGAGGGTGGAATGGGGACTGGAACAACAAGAGGCATTTGACTTCTTAAAGCAACGGTTGGTGACAGCCCCTGTATTGGCCTTTGCTGATTTCTCCCTTCCCTTTCGGTTACAAACTGATGCCAGTAACCAGGGCCTGGGGGCCGTGCTCTCACAAATGCAAGATGGTAAGGAACGGGTTATAGCTTATGCCAGCCGCAGCCTTCATCCAACCGAGAGAAACCCTGCAAACTACAGCTCCTTCAAGTTGGAACTGTTAGCGCTGGTGTGGGCCGTCACAGAACGTTTCGCAGAATATCTCACAGGGTCTAAGTTTGAAGTCTGGACGGACAATAACCCCTTAGTACATCTCCAGACATCCAAACTTGGCGCTCTGGAACAAAGATGGGCAGCACGTCTAGCAAAGTTTGACTTTTCCCTGCATTACCACCCGGGAAGGGGCAACCACGTGGCTGATGCCCTATCACGGTACCCTTCAGCACAACCACAGCGAGATGTGGATGAAGAGGCAGAAGAAGAAGAAATTCCACCCTTAATGGGGGCTAGATCTAAGAGTAGACTACGGGTGGACCTTATCCAGGTATTGGAAGATCATAACTGGGCAGAAACGCAGAAGGATGACCCGGTGATTGCCCCAGTAATAGAGGCAATGCAGTTACGGCGCTGGCCCAGTAGAAGTGAAAGATCACAACTGCTACCGGAAACACAAAAACTGCTGAACGAATGGTCACGCCTCCTCTTGAGAAATGGCATATTGTATCGCAGAATAATGTTCCCCCATGACTCTTCGGTAACCTGGCAGGTCGTACTGTCGCGGGCAAGAGCTCGACCAGTGGCAGAAAGGATCCATGTAGAAGGAGGACATTGGGGAGTCCACAAAACATTCGCCTGGTTCAAAAGGCAAGCCATGTGTGTGGGGCTGTTCCAGTTGATTGATCAGATATGTCGGCACTGTGCGGTATGCTCCGTGACCAAGGGGGCTGAGGTCCAGGTGCCTCCCATGACTTGGAACACGTCTGCCCCATTGGAAGTATTGACAGTTGACTTCCTCACCCTCGACATGGCAGAAGATGGACATCGCCATGTCCTTGTTATGGTGGACCACTTTACCAAGTTTGCAGTAGCTGTACCAACTCGTGACCAGACTGCAAAGACTGCAGCTCAAGCAGTGTGGAAACACTTCTGTCTCCCTTATGGTTGCCCTCAGAAGATACATTCAGATCAAGGGCCCTGCTTTGAAAGTGAGTTCTTCCAGGAGTGGTGTCGCTCATTAGGTGTCAAGAAGACGCATACGACCCCATATCACCCACAGGGTAACGGAGCCTGCGAGAGGTTTAATCGTACCCTGATACAACTGTTGAGAGGGCTGGCCCGTGAGAAACGAACCAGATGGACCCATTACTTGGCTGAAGTGGTTTGGAAGTATAATCATACTGTGCACTCAGCGACAGCTCGCTCTCCTTACCACGTGATGTTTGGTCGTACTCTTGGGGGACCCACAGATCTATGGGGTGTCGTCCCCACTGAAGAACTGGAGTATACTCCAGCAACCTGGATTCGAGAGTGGAGGCGACGCCTGTCAGAAGTCCAACAGTTTGTAAAGGAGCGAACTTGGGTGGAACAAGAAGAGTCAGGAACGGAGGTCTATGACCTGAAACCTGGAGATAGGGTCTTGATCAGGCGCAAAGGTGCACATCAGCAGGGCAAGCTACAAACTCCATGGGAGGAAGTGCCCGGAGTTGTGATACAGCAACCAATTCCAGGAGTGCCAGTCTATGATGTCCAGAAGGAAAGTACACAAGACAGGCCAAGACGGCTACACCGCAGGCTCCTTAAACCCATTAGGAATTACGTAGAGATGCCTGAGAGCTTATCTAGAGAGCCGGAAGAACAGGTTTCCGAGCCACACGTAGCAGCCCCAGCAGAGAATCAGTGGTGGCTACTCTCCGTTCCCTCACTGTCGCCTCCAAATCTCCCAGGAGAGATTACATATACAGACAATGCCATGCAGCCCAATGATTGCCCAGCTCGGATTCCTACTCCTGCTGTGGAGCCCTCTGACCCACTTTCCACTGAGATACCTGAAGGTGAAGATGTACCTTTGCCTTCTCCTGAAGAAGAGCCTGAACCTCAACCCTTGAGATGCTCTCAGAGACACAACTTTGGGAAACTACCTGAACGCTTTGCACAGGAGGACTTTGTATGGTCGGTAAACTTGCCTGGAATCGCAAGTTCAAGTGGGGTGGAGTGTAGTGGGATGCCCCTTTGTCCAGATTCTGGTGCAGGTCCCTTTAACTCAACTCCCCACAATCCTCTGAGCTCCTGGATCCGCCCGGGGGATATAAATGTCGGCTCCACCCAGCTTCCTGTGCTCAGAGAGATCCTGCCTGATGGGACAGCAGTGACTGGGCAAGTGAGCTGTTCCCAGGTGCTGGGTCCTCCCCTGTTAAGTCTGGTGTGCGGGCCACCAGCAGTGAGCACAAGAGCACGCAGCATCTTTCCAAGCCCCAGTCACTGGAGAGGACTCTGTTACAGTCCATTTTCAGAAGCTGTCCATGAAGTGGGTTGGCCCTATCTGCAGCCACCAGAACCTCCTGACCAAAGCAAGTAGAAAGCAGTGCCAGCAAGAAGTTTGTGCCAGAAGGAGGTCCACTCAGCTGACAGTCTGATGAAAGAACCATTAATATCTTGGACATGTGAGAATCTTTCAGCCTCTATCCTATTTGAATATTGAACTCACAACATGCTGCTGCCACCTAGTGGACATTAGTTGAATGGCAGTATAATTGTGATATGCTTTTTCTTCACGGTTCATATTAATGTTCTGTACGGTATACCGTGTTCACAGAACTCCGGTACAATTTATGTTGAAGTTCATTGTTAAGTAAAATAGTGTTGCATATCACCTCTGTCTGATCATTGTGCTGAGACCGTTACACTACAGCAGCATTTGGCACAGTGTAATGTTATCTTATACTATGTTAGCTATTAATATTTGATTATTTATGTTCGAAGGTATCCTACGTGTTGTTACAATGCAATATTTTACTGTTCTGAATTGTTCATTTATTGTTCATTGTTATTGTTGAACCAAAATTATTTGGTAAGAATAAAATACAAAATATGCATTGAAAAGTTTTATCTCCATCTTATCTTCTTAACATTTGGTAGTCGTAGCCCAAAAAATTCTAAGAATTATCTTCTTTTTTTTTTATCTCATGGATGAAATGTGAGAAATAACATATATATCATATAATCCTTCCATAAACATATCCCACATCCACTGCATATATAATTTGAGGAATATATACGCTTATAAAATCGTTTACCATTTGCCCCAAAAAAAATATATCCCCTGATTTCATTTTGAAAATCTGGTCACCTTAGATTACACCCACCACCTGGATATCACACCCCCAATATGATCCTCCATATGGTGGAAAACGCTCAGCTACTCACCTTCTCTCTAACTTTTTGATGTCCCTAATCAGGGGCGGACTGACAACTCATGGGGCCCCCGGGCAATAGGAGATTATGGGGCCCCCGGGCAATCAGAGATTATGGGGCCACACAGTATACACACGCACAGTATACAATCACACTGTATACACATACATGTACACACAGTATACACAGACATGTTTCTATTGGCTGAGAAGGTACTGGAGAGGCGGGGCAGCTATAATCTCTGGATTTTTTCAGACCAAAAGGATGTCGGTAAGGGACATTTCAGAAACAGATGTAAAAAAAAAACACAGATTTTTTTACATACTGTCCCTGGTTTTACTGAGGCTGGCAACCCTGATGGGGCCCCCTAGTGGCCCAGGGCCCTCGGGAAGTGGTCAGTCCGCCCCTGTCCCTAATACTCAAATGGTGTTGGGCAACAGGCACCTTGCCTGGCTAGCACAAAGACATGCACAATGCTTCAACATGACTCTACATTACCACTCTGTTCCTGACCTGACCTCTACTATTGTGTTCACTCTCCCCCCCCCCCCCCCCTCCATGGTGTCACATCTTCTAACATTACCCCTAATCCTTTGCCATTTTTTGCCTCTTTTGGTGAACAGGCCCCTTGCGCTGAGCAATTTTTCTTCACTGAAAAGTCACATAAAATGTGAATATCTTGGTTTCTGAGCCTTGGATTGCATTTCGTATACAGTATTCACAAACAGTTGCACATCCTTTTGTTTTGTTTTGGGTTCTTTAATTTTTGAAGTATTAGATGACCCAGCGGTGGGTTTCGATCACCTACAACAGTCATCGTTACAATGTGACCTTAGTATGCTTGAAGGATATTGATTGCTCTAGGGTGAGACCTGCAGCGCCCCCATCCCTATCGCTGCAAAACACAGACACCAAGATTTATTGAGTGTTTATGATGTGGTAAAAAATAAATAGCCTGGAAACGAGTAAAAGAGATCCACGGGTCCAAATATGAGTGTTTGTGTATATAGACATGTGCACAACAGAAAAATTAGTTTATTTTCGTTTCTTTTCTTTCGTTTCCGTTGATTCGTAAGTTCGTAAGTCGTCGGTGTTCGTATTCGTAACGATTCGTATTTTCGTAAGAGTTATTTTTTCGTTGATTCGTTTTTCCGTTTAATTTTCGTTTATTTGAAATTCGGACGCATTCGTATTTTCGTAGATTTAGTTACATTCGTACTTTCGTAACATTGTTTTCGTAGATTCGTAATCGGAGCATAATTCATAATGTTATGTAATGTGTATGCTATTTATTACATTGTAAGAGACACGGAAAATTACGAATTGAAAAAAAAAGTTACGAATGTACGAATTGTTTCGTTCAATCCATTCGAAGCACGTTAAGCAGCGCCATTGTAAGAGACACGGGAAATTACGAATCGAAAAAAAAAAAGTTACGAATGTACGAATTTTTTCGTTCAATCCATTCGAAGCACGTTAAGCAGCGCCATTGTAAGAGACACGGGAAATTACGAATCGAAAAAAAAAAAAGTTACGAATGTACGAATTTTTTCGTTCAATCCATTCGAAGCACGTTAAGCAGCGCCATTGTAAGAGACACGGAAAATTACGATTTGGAAAAAAAAAAAAAGTTACGAATGTACGAATTTTTTCGTTCAATCCATTCGAAGCACGTTAAGCAGCGCCATTGTAAGAGACACGGAAAATTACGAATCGAAAAAAAAAAAAAGTTACGAATGTACGAATTTTTTCGTTCATTTTGATTTTCGTTGTTCCTGTTTTCGTTTTTCGGATTTTCTTCTTTCGTAGATTCGTTGTTTCTAATTTGTTTTGTTCAGATTTTCGTTGTTTTCGGATTCGTTCGATTCGAACGATTCGTTATTTGTTAAAATTTTTAGCGAATCGTTCGTTCATTCGGACGATAACGAATGAACGAATATAGCGAAAAAAAAAGAAAAGCGAAAAAAAATGAAACTAATTGCACATGTCTATTGTGTATGTACAAAGAACACCACAGAACCGCAGACACAAGAGACATACAACTGAGAAATATCTATTGATTTCATTTTTATATTGTTTTATTACTTTTTAAATGAGTATTTAATATATAAGTAGCCATATAAATGTATAATAATAATAGTGTGTGACTGTGGGGGGACATTAGAGTGTAAGCTCCTTTGGTACAGAGACTGATGTGACTGGCTCCGTGTTCTCTGTACAGCACTGCAGTATATGTCAGAGCTATATAAATGTAGCAGAATTTCTAACCTCTTCCAGTCTAATGAGAACCTTTGAGGCCACAGACTGCTGACATGCTTCAATATGTAGTGGGTTGTGAGGCATGGTGGGTGCAAAAATGGTGAAAGTCATTGGGCGCCAGACAATCCTTGGATGCAAAAGAGGTTTTATTTCTTTTAACAGTCCATTTTATATTTTGTAAGGGAAATGCCGCGTACACACGATCGGAATTCTTGTCGGAAAAAACTCTGAAGGTTTTTCCGACGGAATTCCGACGGAATTCCGCTCAAGCTGTGTTGCCTACACACGGTCACACCAAATTCCGACGGTCAATAACACAGCGGCATAAAACACGTTTGACGGCACTATAAAAGGGAAGTTTAATGCTTCTGAGCATGCGTCGAATTGTTTCCGAGCATGCGTCGGAATTTTGCGTGTCGGAATTGCATACACACGATCGGAAAATCCGATAGAAAGGTTTTCCGTCGGAAAAATTGAGAACAGGTTCTCAATTCAAAGTCCGTCGGAAATTCCGACAGAAAAAGACCGATGGGCATACACACGGTCGGAAAATCCGATGAAAAGCTCCCATCGGACTGTTTCCATCGGAAATTCCGACCGTGTGTACGCCGCAAAAGAGGGTTAGGGCCAGGACACCTCAAGTAGTTGCAATTTCAATAGGCAGACTCCGAGACTTGTTTTGTTTCCGAGCATGCGTCGGAATTTTGCGTGTCGGAATTGCATAAACACGATCGGAAAATCCGATAGAAAGGTTTTCCGTCGGAAAAATTGAGAACAGGTTCTCAATTCAAAGTCCGTCGGAAATTCCGACAGAAAAAGACCGATGGGCATACACGCGGTCGGAAAATCCGATGAAAAGCTCCCATCGGACTGTTTCCATCGGAAATTCCGACCGTGTGTACGCCGCAAAAGAGGGTTAGGGCCAGGACACCTCAAGTAGTTGCAATTTCAATAGGCAGACTCCGAGACTTCAATAGGAAGACGGCCGTAGAGGGAAAGGCCCCAGCAAAGTGCCACTTATGCATGTGCAGGTTTGCTGTCTCCTATGGCAACAGTATTTAACGGTTCCTAACACAAAGTTCAACAGTTCTCTCAGCTTCACTACAATGTCCACTTCTAGTTTTTCAGCCCCTTGAGCTCCTAGTCTCTCACTGGACTCTCTGATTCACTGACTCTGAATCCCTGGAGCTCCTCAAGGCTTTTTCGGTGGTATCTCCCTCAAGCGTCACCCCCGCTTCCCTGCTGGGTCCCTAGCTTGGCACTCCAAATACCTTTCAAGCTACACCCCTGCTGACCGGCTCGGTCCCTGGCTTGACACGCAAGGCTGCTCTGCAAGCGTCACCTCTGCTGATTGGGTCCCTGACTTGATCCCCTCCTGAAGCTTCCCAATTCTCCACCGCGCCCGTTCGGTGAGAATACTTCTCCGGTACAGGTGGTTGGTCCCTTAGTGGCGACAGCTTCACTTCTACCTCCGACCATGACAGGTTCTCCTGCCAGAAGAACTGGCACTTTTGCAAGCCGCAGTCCCAAGCCTGCGCTGCCCTCTTACTTTTGGATAGGCCCTCACACAGCCTGGCAGCCAGATGCCCCCGGGATAGGCCCAAGCTCTGGCCTTGCAGCCCGGGGCAGACGACACACATCCACACACACGGCAGTCCGGGTGGCACAGAATATAGTTCACCTGACTCCACCCGAATATATAGGTTCTCCCAGCAGGCCAAGGGATTTAAGAAAACCCCTGCCCATTGGCCGAGATATCCCATATACCCATTCCTTGACATTGAAATGTCCTTCTCACATCTAATGCCACCAAGTGCCCAGCCACCTAGTGGCAGAAGGGAAAAGTACAACAAGGCCAAACTTAGGGAGAAATCAATGGATCTCTAACAATTATCTACAGTAGCTACTCCTGACAAGGAATTTGGTGAGGAGCTCCCTGACTAAACCCCAGGGCGCTACATCAATGTATAATAATAATAGTGTGTGACTGTGGGGGGACATCAGAGTGTAAATTTTTGTTTTTAAAAAAAATCATACAAACATACAGCTTATTAATAAAAACATATTTACACAAAAATAAACAACAACTAAACAAAAACAAGCGTGCTTACATCATCAAGTAAAGAAAACCCTTCCCTGACAAGATAACATAGAAAGAAACATATTTTAATAACAAAAAAGAGACTACAAACCCCGAACCTCAAATTAAACACAATCTAGGCTAAGAAACATTTTGAGATTTAATTGCCATTAGAATGTGATTCCAAACCCCCCCATTAAACCCTCCCCCCACATCATTCACCCTGACTTATACATCATTCACCTAGCATTCTGTACCAGCCACTCTCATTCCCTTCCCCTTCCCACCTCCCACCTCCCCCTCCACCATCATCCAATCCATCCCTCACTTCACCCCTCGGTGTCTGCCGACCTCCAGCCGCACTTCTGCAAAGCCGGGGAGGAGGGGTTGGCACCACCATACACGCTGGTCCAGCACCCTCCACGGCCTTCACTACAATAGGTGCAGACACAGACTTGACAAGCACACTTTCTGACACTGACTGGGGAACCACGAACTGGGGGGACGCTGACACCACAGAGGGCCTCACAGACACAGATTCTGACGTGACAGAGACACTAGGATCCCCTGGTACAACCTCCACCAAGTCAGATTCTTCTCTATCCATACGGACAAATTCCTCCACTAGCTCTGGCTTATTGTGCGAAGCCTCAGGGCACTGGCTATAAGGGTGACCAACCTTATCACATAGGTTACATTTAATGATGTTACAGTTCCTTGCTAGATGCCCCAGTTCCTGACACAAAGAGCACTTCTGATCTGGACAGTTAGAGGAGAGATGTCCCTTGGCTGCACATTTATGGCACAGCTTAGGTTGACCAGGGTAGAAGACGGTAATCCTATCTCTACCAATAAAGGCAGAGGAGGGCAAATGCTTGACCACATTCCCACACACACTCAACCTCATTGACACTGACCACCCACCCGTCCAGATTCCTCTATCATCCACAATCCTTTTTAGGGGACACAACGTTTCACCAAACCTCCTCAACAGACATAAATCCTCGAGGGGTATAGACTCATTCCTTCTCAGGATAGTCAAATTTTTTATCAAGGGCTGTCGTGAGACAACTTTGGGGACAAGCCCCTTAAAGTCTGGATGGCCCCTATACACATGCTCAAACCGTTCCCAAAACAGATCCAGCGATTCGGGACGCACAAATGACAAATCATATTCATAGGAACCAGCCGGACCGATAAGAGCATAAATATTTCTGCCTTAAATCCCATGGCTAGGATCTTATACACAACCACCCTCCTGATAGGTGGAATACCTCCTCCTTCCCACCTGAGCTGTACCACATTCTTGCGTTTAATGGAGGAAGGTGCGTTAGGTGAAAGTCGCACAACTGGCTCCCTTCCACCACCAGCAGCATGATTTTGTCCCGACACAGCCTTAGCATAATTCCTAACTGAGACAGATGAAACATTAACTGGCTGCATAGGAACCTCTGAAATCTGGTTTGGTAAATTACCCACCACTTGATCCTCCCTCCTCCCCTCCAGCACAACAGTGCCGCTCACCATAGTCCCAGAAGTACCACAGATACCAGTAATCCAGTCATCATGTAAAGTCTTCTGTTTAGAAAAAACACTGGCTGTTTCAGTGTTCATACGGCCCTCCTGCACTGCAGTTTCAATGTTAAAGGGGGATTCCACCCTAAAGTGGAACTCCCGCTTTTCGGAACCCTCCCCCCCTCCGGTGTCACATTTGGCACCTTTCAGGGGGGAGGGGGGTGCAGATACCTGTGTAAGACAGGTATCTGCACCCACTTCCGGCATAAACTCCCGTGGGAGTTTACGCAAGTTCCTGTCCCGGCGCGCTGTCTGCCGGGACACACACGTGTCCCGGCAGACAGCGCTGAAGATTCTCATTGCGCCGCGCGACTCGCGCATGCGCAGTAGGGAATCGGGAAGTGAAGCCACTTCCTGATTCCCTCACCGAGAATGGCGCCGGCTACAGCAGAGAGCCGAGCGAGCGATCGGCCTCTGCTGCCGACACCGCTGGACCCTGGGACAGGTAAGTGTCCATTTTTTAAAAGTCAGCAGCTGCAGTATTTGTAGCTGCTGGCTTTTAAAAAAAAAATTTTTCAGTACAGTCCCGCTTTAATGCGACATTCCTTCTCTGCACCGTTAGTGTCCTTGTGGGGCCCCTTTGCATCCAGCTCCTCCTGCATTCCCTGCTGATTGCAAGGATCTGTTGGCAGGTTCAATCTCAGGAAAGTCCTCCACACATTGAGAGATATTTTCAGCAAGCACTCCATTATCATGATCCTCATCTGATGAGTCGGTGCCGCTTAAGGGAGATTCCATTTCTGTAATAGCCTGCAGCAATCCGCCATTTTCCTCAACCTTCTCCTGAGATGACCCAGGGGGGGCAGATACTGACTCAGACATGGCAGATCCTGAGAAATGGGTAGTACTGTGGCAACCATATGAAGCCACTTCCTTACCCCCATCAATACTGTCGCCATTTCTCTGGTATCCACCCTCTGGCTGGTACTGGCACAGGCACTTTCCTTCATCTCTTGCAATCTCTCCTCATTCACACACTTTTCTCTGAACACACTGCTGCTCTCCTTCAGAGAGGCGACCAACTTCTCTTGCTTTTTCAATGCCTCCTCCAGAGACTTCAGCTTGGAGACTTCCCTCTTACTGTTTCCAGACTTACTGTGCAGGGATTTATTTTTCCTGAGATCTTCTTTCATTACAGCAAGTTTCTGTTCCTCCTTAGAAATACGACGAAGTCTGTTCACCACTCTATCCTGGAAGACTGGTAAGGATTCCTCTTGCATAGGGACAGGCCCAGGATCCATTGCAGCTTGAGCACATGGAGTAGGCCTCAGTGCCCTTGGAGAGCCTTCACCTTCGTCTTCCCCAATATGGTCCATGCTTGCCTGGGAAAAGGCTGCATGAGAGGCCCCAGGCTTGCTGCTTCTCTCAGCTGAGATCCCAGCGGAGTGAGCCAACAGCACCCTGCAGAACAGCTCCACCAGATGGAGAAGCTCCTCTGGTGCAGAGACTGATGTGACTGGCTCAGTGATCTCTGTACAGCACTGTGGTATATGTCAGAGACATATAAATGTATAATAATAATAGTGTGGGACTGCAGGGGGACATTAGAGTGTAAGCTCCTTTGTTGATCACAGCTTTATATAAAAATAACATAATTTACAATACAAGAATAAAGCAGAGCTCTGGATTTGTGTGGCCCTCCGGGGCCCCCCTTTACAAGTATAGTATAAGGTGAGCTCTGTGGAATAATGGTGTGCTGTGCGGCTCACGTGGAGACAGATCCAGGAAATGTGGGGATGTTAGTCAGGCACTTAGTAAATCAATACACACACAGCTCATCTCTTGGCCATTGTCCTGGGATTGATCTGAAGTCTGGCTTTCCAGGAAAGCAATACGCCGTATTGCTCGGTCAATGTCAATCTCTGTGCTGCTGAACCGCCTAGCGCCTGGCGCTTTATGGCATCAGATGACTTTTATGTATCAGCTTCCTGTAAGTTGAAGTGACATTTATGATTTGTCATCGATAGCTGCCATGCCTTTTATGAGACCCCGGGCTGGTAAGGTTTATGTACAGTGTTGGGTCGGTCAGCTCGCTCGTCGTCTGATTTAAAGGACTGCTCCACTGAGGCCGGAAAGTTTTGTATTGCACGTCTATTTAATATCCAATTGAAAGTGGCTTGTTATATCTGTTCAATAAGTGAAAAAAAAATCTTTTTGTTGATCCTGACAGAAATCTTGTGAGCTGATAACTTCCTGTGCTGCATATCTCTGTGCACTACTGAACAACCCCCCCCCCTCAGTGCTTTTGGGTGAAGAGTAGGGGGAGGTGTTCTGTAGTCCTGTTTTAGACAAGACAACACTGCTCCTCCATAGATATTATACAGTGAGGGTTCTGTCTCGTCTACAGTGGGGAAAATAATGATTTGATCCCCTACAGATTGTGTAAGTTTGCCCACTTACAAAGAAATGAAGGGTCTATCATTTCTATCATAGGTGTAATGTACACGATAGTGACAAAATATCAACCAAAAATCTAGAAAACACACATGATACAAATGTTATAAATTGAGTTGCAGTGAGTAAAAGTATTTGATCCCCAAGCAAAACTTGGTCGAGAGGTAAGACAGAGGTAAGACGTTTCTTCTAGTTGGTGACCAGCTTTTGCACACATCTCAGGAGGTATTTGGGTCCACTCTTCTTTACAGATCTACTCTAAATCCTTAAGGTTTCTTGGCTGTCTCTTGACAACTCAAAGTTTCAGCTCCCTCCATAAATTTTCTATAGGATTAAGGTCTGGAGACTGGCTAGGCCACTCCATGACCCTAATGTACTTATTCTTAAGCCACTCCTTTGTTGCCTTGGCAGTATGTTTTGGGTCATTGTCATGTTCATGGGCGTCCGCAGAACTATAGTGGTCCAGGAGACTGTCAGAGACTGCGGACATGGTCCAAGAGACTGTCAGAGACTGCGGACATGGTCCAAGAGACTGTCAGAGACTGCGGACATGGTCCAAGAGACTGTCAGAGACTGCGGACATGGTCCAAGAGACTGTAAGAGACTGCGGACATGGTCCAAGAGACTGTAAGAGACTGCGGACATTGCCCAAGAGACTGTCAGAGACTGCATACATGGCCCAAGAGACTGTAAGAGACTGTGGACATGGCACAAGAGATGACCAGAGACTGCATACATGGCCCAAGAGACTGTCATAAACTGCATACATGGCTCAAGAGACTGCGGACATGGCACAAGAGACTGTCAGTAACTGCATACATGTGGTGGACAGGGGGGTGACAGAAAGAGACAGAGGGGGTGACTGAGAGAAAGGGGGTGAGAGAGAGGGGGTGACAGAAAGAGACAGAAGGGGTGACAGAGAGAGAGGAGTGTGAAAGAGACAGAGGGGGGTGAAAAAGAGAGGGGTGAGAGAGAGAGAGAGAGAGAGGGGTGACAGAGAGGGGTGATGGGGGTCATCACTCCTGATCCAATCCCTGATTCCAGGGGGGGGCACTTGCCCCCCCTTGCTCCTATCTGCGGATGCCCATGGTCATGTTGGAAGACCCATCCAGGATCCATCTTTAGTGTTCTGGCTGAGGGAAGAAGGTTCTCATCCAAGGTTTTACAATACATAGTCCTGTTCATTGGCCCCTCAATGTGGCAAAGTCAGCTGGTACCTGTAGCAGAGAAACAGACCCAAAGCATCATGTTTCGACCTCCATGCTTGACTGTAGGGATGGTGTTCTTGGGGTCATAGTCAGCATTTTTCTTCCTCCAAACATGTCGAGTTAATGCCAAAGAGCTCAATTTTGGGCTCCTCTGACCATATCACTTTCTCCCAATCCTTCTCTGAATCATTTAGATGTTCGTTGGCAAACTACAGATGGGTCTGTACATGTACCTTCTTGAGGAGGAGGACCTTGCGGGTGCTGCAGTATTTCAATCCATGGCGGCATATTGCGTTACCAATGGTTTGTTTGGTGACTGGTCCCAACTGCCTTGAGATCATTTACAAGCTCCTCCCGTGTAGTTCTGGGCTGATCCCTCACTTTTCTCACGATCATCCTCACCCCCTGAGGCGAAGTCTTGCATGGAGCTCCAGACCAAGGGCGATTGATGGTTATATTTGTATTTCTTCCATTTGCGAATTATCGCTCCAACATTTGTCTCCTTCTCACAAAGGACCATCTTGCTGATGGTCTTGTAGCCCATTTCAGCCTTGTGCAGGTCTACAATCTTGTCCATGACGTCCTTCGGCAGCTCCTTGGTCTCGCCCATGATGGTGAGGTTTGAATGGAAGAAAGAGATTCTGTGGAGTGGTGTCTTTTATACACATAACAAGTTGTCGTTCGGAGCACCTTCTTACATTGACAGGACTAATCTGTGTACCACATGAGCATCTACTGTAGCCAGCCTGCGGAAGAGAGAATTATTGCTGGTTGGTGGGGGATCAAATACTTATTTTACTCACTGAACTGCAACTCAATTTACAACATTTGCATCATGTGTTTTTTCTGGATTTTTGGTTGATATTCTGTCTCTATCATTGAAAATACGCCTATGATAAAAATGATAGACCTCATTTCATTGTAAGTGGGCAAAATTACACAATCTGCAAGGATCAAATCATTATTTTCTTGGGTGTATATATATTTTTATGTCTTATATTGAACTTCATCAGGTTACTATTATTCTGTAGTATGCTGACTGTTCTGTCTCAAGGACATATAGCTAAACCTTCTTGTCCCATAAACTTCAGATACCATTTATCTCAGTTTTATTAGAACAAGCCAGGTGAAACTACAAAATAACAGAAATAGACCTCAATAAGTACAATATTGCATACATTACAGAAACAACGATCTACAATATAGGATGAGATAGTACAAACTTACTTTTTAAGTTCTCTAAGGGGTGATGGTGATAGATTGAGGAATACATGTCTTGCTTCCTGAGTATCTTCTCAAAGAATAGTGGCTGCTTCACTTCCTGTGAAGATTCTACCCAGAATTCCCCGCTTACTAACAACTTCCTTAACTACACATAGTAAATCAAATAAACAGAACAACTGCAGCAATATGATTGTCTTATGTAAATTACAAACATTACATGTAATTTTAACAACACAGGTACAGATAATCAGCATAGACATCTGGTGGACAGAACACTGACATCTAGTGTCCATTTAGAGCCCCTTCAACTTGTTTACTTGTGTGGTTTGGTATCTCTCTCCTGTTTAGCGCTAGTTAGTTCAGTCCCTGCTAGACCCTCCCCATTTCTTCCGTATCCCTTCAATTAGTGTTAGTACTTTGCAGAGACAGAGCATAGAAAAGTCATCAAGGTTGGTTTACTAAAATGGGAAAGTGCCAAATTATAGGTATTGTAATTTCCTTTCAAATTTGGCTGTTAGTGAACTTAACAAATACAAATTTATCCGAAGTTGCGAATTATCCAAAATAACGAATGCCGCATCTAAACGAATGGAACGTAACAAATTAATAATAATAAATAACAATAATAATAATAATAATAAAACCTTTTTATTATTATTTATTATTAATCTGTTATGTTCCATTCATTTAGATGCGGCATTCGTTATTTCGGATAATTTGTAACTTCGGATAATTTGTAACTTCGGATAAATTCGTATTCGTTATGGTCACTAACAGCCAAATTTGAAAGGAAATTACAATACCTATAATGTAATAGTTAGTTATTATTAGTTAGTTATTCTTTCTAATTTTCGGATTTTCTTTCTTATTTTCAAATTCGCAAATTGCGATCATAACGAAAACGAAAACCCCCAAAAAAAACAAAAAACAAATGAAACTAAAATGAACAAATTTTTTGGCAGCGCACATGTCTAGCTGTTAGTTTGGTTATCCTGATGGTCACATACTTAGCAACATTTCAGCACCTAAACCTGGGACACAGTTAACCACTTCAGCCCCGGACCAATTGGCAGCCAAAGGACCAGGCCCCTTTTTGCGATTCGGCACTGCGTTGTTTTAACTGACAATTGCGCGGTTGTGCGACGTGGCTCCCAAAAAAAATTGGCGGCCATTTTTTTCCCACAAATAGAGCTTTCATTTGGTGGTATTTGATCGCCCCTGCGGTTTTTATTTTTTGCGCTATAAACAAAAATAGACCGACAATTTTGAAAACAATGCAATATTTTTTGCTTTTTGCTATAATAAATATCCCCAAAAAATATATAATAAAAAAACATTTTTTTCCTCAGTTTAGGCCGATACGTATTCTTCTACATATTTTTGGTAAAAAAAAAATCGCAATTAGCGATTATTGATTGGTTTGCGCAAATGTTATAGCGTTTACAAAATAGGGGATAGTTTTATAGCATTTTTATTATTTTTTTTTTTTTTTTTTACTAGTAATGGCGGCGATCAGCGATTTTTATTGTGACTGCGATATTATGGCGGACACATCGGACATTTTTGACACGTTTTTGGGACCATTGTCATTTATACAGCAATCAATGCTATTTAAATGCATTGATTCCTGTATAAATGACAGTGGTAGTGAAAGAGTTAACCACTAGGGGGAGGGGTTATGGGCTGTGACGTGTGTGTGTGTTTTTTTACATTAGGGGGCGGGGCTGACGTCTGACGTCATTGATCGGCTTTCCCGATGACCGGGAACAGCCGATCAATGACAGGCAGAGTAGGAAGCGCGGGGAGAGGTTTGTTTACACAGACCTCTTCCCGTTCTTCAGCTCTGTGACCCGATCGCGGGACACCAGCAGCGATCGGGTCCGCTGGTCCTGCGGCCGGGGTCACGGAGCTCCCGACCGAACCGCGAGCGCGCCGCTGGCGGCGCGCGCGCGACCCACGGGCAGGCAATTAAAGGGCCACGTACAGGTACGTGATTTTGCCTGCCCGTGCCATTCTGCCGCAGTATATCTGCGTGAGGCGGTCGGGAAGCGGTTAATCCCATGCACAATCAGCTTTAGGCCCGCCCAGTGGCTGGACTGCCCCGCCCAGACCCCATTAACTAACTGGAATGGTCTGCCAAAAAACACTTCTAAACTTCTAAGTACACAAGGAGTACCCATGCCTTTTTGAGTTACCGTGCATGCTAAGTAACAAAAAACAAAAACAAAAGGGTGGCACTGTGATCCCAGGACACAGCGTCATCCGGACTGATGTCCAAGATATGGGACTGTTCTGGCAAATTTGTGACATCTATGTGGTCATTGTAGTTTCCTTGAGTCTAATTCTAGACTGTTATTTTAAAAACTGAACCATTTTTTAGAAAATAATTAAAAGACTACCACCAACGGCGACATCTGTCCACTTCCCGGAGGCACTGTTGTCATCGCTGTTGTCGCATGGCGACTGGAAAACATCCAGCCATTAGAGGGAGCATCTACAGACCTGCGCAGTCAGTGGCGGCCCGTCCATATTTAAACATGTCCCTTTAAAAAAAAAATATATATTATTTTTTTTCGTTTTTATGTGCACTGTATCCTGGCGCCGGGCACAGTGCAGTATGCACCGCTCTATCACCAATAGATAGATTCATGCATTGCATGAATCTATCTATTGTCACCGCTGCCGCCCCCTATTCAGGTGTCCGGCCCCTGATCGGGCGCCGGGCATCTGAATTACAGTGGGGGGGGGGGGTGTTTCTGGAAGCGCCCTATTAGAGCTGTAAGCTCTAATAGGGGACCTTATTAGAGCGGTGGGCTCTAATAGGCTTCCCTAAGTGTAAACAGCGGGCGCACTGCTTTGCGTTCGCTGATTACACAGTATTGTGTTAGAGAAGCGAATACATCGCTTCCCTAACACAGACCCGCCTCTCAGCCAATCAGGTTGCCAGGTCTGTTACCTGTAACCTGATTGGCTGAAGTCACAGGCGCTGTGATTAGACGCTAGGCGTCCAATCATAGCAGAAGACAGGAGGAGCGCGGGAGAAGAAGACCTCGGACGATAGCAGAAGACAGGAGGAGCGCGGGAGAAGAAGACCTCGGACGATGAGACATCGCTCGCCGCCTGACGCCGTCACCAGCTGCACATCGAGACAAGGTAAGTGCAGAGGGCAGGCAGGGGGCACAGTGGCAGCACTTGGAGGGCACAGTGGCAGCACTTGAAGGGGCACTCTGGCAGCACTTGAAGGGGCACTCTGGCAGCACTTGAAGGGGCACAATGGCAGCACTTGAGGGGCACAATGGCAGCACTTGAGGGGCACAATGGCAGCACTTGAAGGGGCACTCTGGCAGCACTTGAAGGGGCACTCTGGCAACACTTGAAGGGGCACTCTGGCAGCACTTGAGGGGCACAATGGCAGCACTTGAGGGGCACAGTGGCAGCACTTGAGGGGCACAGTGGCAGCGTTTGATGGGCACAGTGGCAGCGTTTGATGGGCACAGTGGCAGCATTTAATGGGCACAGTGGCAGCGTTTGATGGGCACAGTGGCAGCATTTAATGGGCACAGTGGCAGCGTTTGATGGCACAGTGAGGCTGTTTGTTTGCGCCCCCCCAAAAAATTTTGAGCACCAGCCGCCACTGTGCGCAGTCAATACTGTAATTTAAATATGTAGCACCCTCTACCTAGGTAGGTGCTGGAGTAGGGTTTTTTTTTTTGGTAAGTGTAGGTAAATTTAGGCAGGCCTGGCTGGAAGCTAGGCCTGTTTGTTTTGGTTTGTGTGGGCTGGGAGTGGCTCAGAGTAGCAGCTATGACTCACAGACAACATCACCTCACTGTTACCTCCCTCTTTCTTATAGAGGATTCTAGAAGAAGAGGAGGGGAAGAGAGGTGGAGCTGTCTTGGGTGTCTCAGGGAGCTCTGACCAATCCCCAACTAGGATTGGCAGGGTTTTTTTTTATAAAAAAGGGGAGAAGGGGGAAATAGAAGGGAATGGGACTTTATATGATACACAATACTTGGCACTTTCACTCCAATTTTTTTTCAGAGTCCACATTGCACCTAAGCCTCAGGTAATTCCTACCCCATGGATTTTTCCTCTGGCCCTATGGTGGCAAGTTCCCTTTTGATCTATCTTCACCAATTTCTCGATTTTTCCTCTTTGTCACTTGGGTGTTTCTCACTTTCCACTCCACCTTCTATTCTTTTCTTTATTCTTACCTTTCTCTCTTCTTGGTCTTTCACATCCACTACTATGTTCACTAGATATTAATACCGTTCACCATTTATAATTACAGAAGCCCCCTCGGGCTCATATTCGCCATTATATATACCAGTGAAGGGGGGCGCATCTCAGTTGATGCTATTCTATTCCTGTTTTTCTGGCCCTCCTGTCGTTCGTTTTAGCCATCACCTCAGCTTCCCGGGGCACTCCTAGTGCCTCCTGTATATCATTATTACCATCTATGTTTTTTACCATCCACCCATAGATAAGAGTGCTAGGACCAAAGTTGTTGTGTTCCCTCTCTTCCTATTTTATAATCAATTACCATTGATTATGAATTTTTATTTTATTATAGACACTCCCAATGTATAGCTGCTCCTGATGAGTGGAAATAACCCACGAAACGCGTTGAGCAATT
Source organism: Lithobates sylvaticus (assembly GCA_028564925.1). Lineage (NCBI taxonomy): Eukaryota > Metazoa > Chordata > Amphibia > Anura > Ranidae > Lithobates > Lithobates sylvaticus. The sequence continues at coordinate 622,560,988 of CM053027.1, read as the reverse complement.
TTATTTAAGCGTGTCAGGACCCCACAGGGCAAGGACCGCACTATACCACAGATGGACACCAGTGGCAAAAAGCGCCCTGAGGCGATTCAGTTCGCATAGGTTGCGCTATACAAGTCATTCATTCATTCATTCATTCATTCGATGCTATGCCGCAATAATCATGTGTTTACTATGGGTCTAAATGTCTGAATCAATCAATGAATTTTACTCTCTGGTATGTTTTTCTTCATATATTGGACACGCTGCTGGTTCATTATTTATTAAGTGCCTATGATGTTATTTTTACTACTATATGATCTACTAACCATGTTTTTCATATTCTGTATTGTACATATTGGTTTACTATTAATGTTACCTGTGCACCCTGCCCAAGTATGATAATAATAAAAGTTCTATTATTACTTTTGTTTGATTCATTCTACCTAAATGTTGTGTATCATATAAAGTCCCATTCCCTTCCGTTTTCCCCTTCTCCCCTTTTTATCAAATACCCAGGGATGGAGACCTGTGTACTGTACAGTCATGGTCTCATTTAAAGTCCCAACAATTTTTCCGCTTTATAGGATTGGCAGGGGGCAGGCCTCCTTGAAATGCCCAGACTCAGCGCAGCTGGGGAGGAGTTGTCGGGTGGAAGAACTGGAGATGGAGTACTAGGCTGTCGGGCCCATTGAGGGAGCACCCTAGTCTGGGAAGAGGGGGGGTGACCTTGGGCCTGGGACTCAGCTGCAGGACGGAGCCCTTCGAGAACTCAATAAAGGATCCAACCAGGAGGCAGAGAGGACTGGAGGAGCTAGTACTCCCGGGCAAGTCTTCAGGAGGGCACCACTGGTTGCAGCCAGGAGGGCTGGTGATCGACATGCACAGTCGGGAGGACTGGGGAGGCATGCCTGAGAGGACTGGGAGTGTGCAGTCTGGGATAGGTGCAGAGCAAGCAGTGTGGACTGTGATGTTGCGGGCAGTGAAGTGGACCAGCTGCAGCCAGGAGGCCTGGCAGGGCCTGAAGAAGGCTGACTGGGAGCAGTAGTCCATCGGCTAGGACAGCTAGCACTAAAGAGACTTTCCATATTTTCTGCTACACTATAGGGGCCTACAGTCCCTGCCTGCAAAAGGCTATTGCTAAGGCCTGGCTGAGACAGTGTCAGGCCTAACCACCATGTGCAAGCTGTTCCTGAAACCAATAAATAGGGAGCGACATTCAGGAAGAGGAATGGAGCGAATCTTCTGGACTGTACATAGTTTTGTCCCAACCAAATCTCTATGATCTCTACTGGGCATCCCATATATTCCTTCCCAACCAAGGTTAACCCCTCAATAAAACAACAAAACAAAGCTAACAGACTGTTCATTGTCTTGGAGCGTCTGGGAAGTGAATGCCGGGCCAGGCAGGGTGACAATTGGGCCACATCACTTAGCAGTCCCTACGGGGGTACCGCTACAAATATGGTACAGCAAATGCACAAAAATGTGACAGATTGAAATGTTCTTGACGAAGAGCAGTGCAATGATGACCCAAAATAGGTGCTCGGTATAAATACACTTTTCTTCCCTTTTACGATGTAAAAGACATCCAGAATCAGATTTGTGAGTCATTTTTAGAACTGAACAATGGGATGCCTCAGACTGCAGTGAGAGACTGATGATAATTATCATTACAGGAGCGATGGAACATCCATCTGCAATGATATCTGATCCCTGAGCATGGAGCTCAATATGTGACATTCTATACGTCTAATGGGGTTTATAATGGAAACCAGAGCCTAGCGATTTATACTGCAGCCAGGGCACGAATCTGAAAATATAGAAAATCACCGGGGGGGCTCCAAAATCGATCTCTTTCTTGCTACCATTTCTTTCCATCCCTTCCTTTTCCTTTCTCTAATGTTCTCCTTCTCTGCCACCCCTTTCCCATTCCTTTCCCTCCCTTTCACTCTAGAATTCCACTCTCTTCTTCTGAAATTCAAATAAGGTAATTGGAAGAATCCAATACATTTTAGCATTGCTAAAATAGGAGGCGTTTTTATTGGTTGGAGGAGGGCAGGGGTTGGAAGGAATAACTCCTAGGATATTATTAGGGATGAGGAGTAATACAAAGGAGATAGGAATGTTGTAGGTTAGGCCACACAAGTGCCTGGTGTAATTCCTTATTTATCCACTAGGTGTAAAGAGAGATTTGATGTCAGCTGGCCACTGGTGGTCTCCAGTATTAGAGTGAGTGGTGACTTTAGATGTCACCAGAGGGTAATGCCAGCTCAGCTTTTCCAGTTCAGGGGCATCATGGGTAAGAGAGCAGTGGTCTAAATGGTCTTGGTGAGATTTGTTACTGGAAAAGTAAGCCAGCAAGATGTATCCAGCAAGGTTTTCCTGTTTAGTTTCCCCTTGGGGTGTTTGCAGGTAGGAAGATGTAGGACTTTTTGGCACTCCTCACATCGCCTTTGCATGGGTTGCTGGACTCTGGGCAACCCCTCCCATTGATATAGAATACTCCTCAACGTTACTCTGCATTGGCCCTCTAAACAGTTTGAAATTAAATAGGAATGGGCCATCATCTGTCTAGGATGACTGAAGCTGTACATATGTTATTTATTTGTGGCACTCACCCCTGAAGGAACCGCTGGAAGCAGACAGGTTCTCTCTAAGTAGTGCAGAGACCATTAATCACACCAGCACACCGACAATTAAATCTCAGTCTAAAGCCCCATACACACGGTCGGACTTTTTCATGGATTCTGTCCGATCGGACAATGTTGTTGAAAAATCAGACCGTGTGTATGCACCATCGGACAGTGTACGTCGGATTGTCCGACGGACAAAGTCTTATCTCCTGCTGGAAAGATTTGCCGACAACACGGTCCGATCACACCAAATCCGATCGTGTGTACGGTTGTCCGACCGGACAAAGTGCTACGCATGCTCAGATCACATTACAAGACCAAAGCTATTGGCTACTAGCCTCTACGTAGTCCCGTCGTACGCAACAAACGTCACCACGTTCAGAATGATCGGATTTTCCGACAACTTTGTCCGACCGTGTGTACGCAAAACCAACATCAGACAAAGTATGACGGACAGGATCCGACCGACCTGGTCCGCGGATTGTCCGACCGTGTGTATGGGGCTTAAGGGATGTCTTTCTAGGGTTTATTGCTAAAGAACCTAAACAGGAGGATGGGGTTTGGGGTCATGGAATGGTTGGAATGTCTAAAGCCAGACCCTCATAAATTGCCTCCAGTGCAGACCTTGGACCAAGGGAACTTTGTCTCTCTTCCAAGTAGACCTTGGCTGTCATACCAGGCCACCTTCATCCAAGTCTGATAATATTTTCTACTTGCTAATATTTAAAGGTGCTAATATTGTGATTGAAGATGCATTATAACAAGAGTGTGGAGCACAGAACACTGATGGTTCTTATATCCCCTGCCCTTGGTTTAGTAATGTGGACCAGATTCCCCCATATTTTTCCATCAGAGCAGACTTGGACAAGGGTCCTCATACCTCTCCTCCAGAGCAGACATTAGAATAGGGTCCTCATAACTCTCCTCTGCAGTAGATATGGACAAGGGTCCTCATACCGCATTTCCAGAGCAGACCTTAGTCCAGAGTCCCCATACCTCTGCTCCAGAGCAGACCCTAGACTAGGGTCTCCGTACCTCTTCTCCAGAACAGACCCTAGACTATGGACCCCATTCCTCTGCTCCAGAGCAGACCCTAGACTAGGGACCCCATTCCTCTGCTCCAGAGCAGACCCTAGACTAGGGCCCCCATACCTCTACAGAGCAGGCTTGGTCCAGGATCCTCGTCTTGGATAAGGGTCCTCATACCTCTCTTCCAAGGCAGACCTTGGACAAGGGTGCTCATACCTGGCCTCTAGAGCAGACCAAGTTCAAATACCTCTTCTACAGGTCATACCGTGTGCCAGGGTCCTCATACCTCTACTAGGGAGAAGACCTTGGACCAGGATCTCCATACCTTTCCACCAGGCCAGATTGTAGACCAGGAACCCCCTATCTCTCATCCAGAGCAGACCTTGGACCAGGGTTTCCATACCTCTGATCCACAGCAGACTTTAGACCAGGGCTAAAATAGCCTAGTTGGACCAGGTTTATCTGGAATACTCCAGTGCTATGATCCTACAAGAACAATTCTAGATGACAGGTTGTCATGGTAATTATATGTTCACTTTTCTTCTTTAGTTATAATAACAGTTGCTGTTTCCAGGGATACCCATGCTCTTCACTGACACCACATGAAAAAACCCAGATCTCATCCTATGGGGGGTGCGAGGCTGAAAAAAAAAAAAGACTTCAGGTTGTGTTTTACTTTCTGCTTCAAAGCCAATTGGTGCTCAGATTTGCAGCAGTTCACTAGTTAAAAGAACATTTTTTTTCCAGAATACCATGAATATGTAATTGTTTTAATAATAAAACAGAGCAACTTACAAAAGTGCAAAAAAAAATGCAGTTTTAGTTTGTTTAATGCTGAACTCCAGGCAGATAAGGACACAATTGAAAGCAGCTTTGTAATCATTAATACATAATTAAATGTATTTTTATAAAATACAAGCTAACTAGCCACCTAAATCTGCTCTGGTATCACCTTCTTTGTAGTAGACTGTACAGCAGGGCTTGAATGTGAGAAGGAGAAGCAGCAAAGAGAGCCATTCAGGTCATGTGCTGGCAAGGAGCAATGCTGATCTCACCACTGTGCTGCTTTTCTGTTCACTGTCCAGTCACAGGGTGGGGGCGGTTCCAGGACAACATGAAGTGGGATAAATTATGCTGGTCAGCAGACTGAGGACATCCAGTGGCAGAAAAAAAGAACTACAGGGGAAATCTCTAGCTCAAAGTTGAATATTGAAGCCGAAGCAGATTTATATTTGATCTTTTACCTTGAAATTTGTCAATAGTTCAGTTTTAATGTTAACTTATTTTGTATAAAATAATACTATTAGAAATATTTTAATTGAACTATTTTCCCCTTTAACTTGAACCTAGTGCTGGGGAGGTTGACTCTGCCTGGACTAGTCAAATATGCTAGCAAATAAATTCAAAGAAAGTAAAAACGCTGCAAGTTATCATTTGAAATACTTGTTTTTTCTGTGCCTTTCCTTGCATTTCAGATCTCTTTAATGTACAGAAAGGTCATTGTGATCAGGTTTAGTAAAAAAAATAAGAAAAGCAGACACCAAAGTGAGATGGCTGCTTAGAGAAGGAGCTCCGCCATCCAGAGCTTCAACTTAGCATCCCAGAAGCGAGTAAACCTCGACCTACGAGCACAAAGATGATGGGTAGGAGCCAGTCAGCCACTCCCGTCTACCTAGCTGAGTAGGAACATTTCAGCAACGTTACGCACCCAGCACATGGACTCAAAGACCACATCTCAAGCCGCAGACTGTAGTATAACAGGCCCCTGCAGTCTCTCTGGTGGGCATGACTGCCTTACAGACCTCTCCTTTCCTGTGCCTAGTGGACCTCCAGCAAGTGGCTGTAGATATCAAGAGCACCTTGTCAGCTGCAATATCAGATTTAAAAGCTGACATTAAAGCTGTTGCCTCCGGTCTAGAACATGTGGATTCGGTGGCCATGACACACGGAGCGGCCATCCATCAGGTACGGCAAGTTGTAAATGTACACACCCAGCAATTCATTGACATGGAGGATCTAGACAACAGGGGTCGTAGACGCAATCTACGTGTCAGGGGGATTCCAGAGACAGTAGAGGGTCCCTAAGCTGCTGTTTGGGCTGTATTCAATACCCTGTTGGACAGGCCGCCAGATGCACCTGTTGAAATGGAGAGGTGTCACAGGGTGCCGGCTGAGCCCTAGGGGAAGGGACACTGATCCACCCAGGGATGCTGTTTGCTGTTTGGTTAGCTTTACCCAAAAAGAAGAAATACTGTGCTTGGCCCGTAACCATGCCCACTTGGAACACGAAGGGGCGCGCATCCATCTGTTCCAGGACTTATCCACCATTACCTTACAGCACAGGAGGGATCTTCGCCCTCTCCTGCAAGTCTTGTGGGAAAGACGCATCCCCTATCGGTGGAAATTCCCATTATATCTACAAGCAACTAATGGAACAACGCAACTGAGAACGCCAGCGGACCTTCAACCTTTTTGTGACATCCTAGGCATCACAGTAGTTCTTATTCCAGACTGGTATGGCGCTTTCCTACAAGCAGAGTCCTGGATCTCTACCCAGCCTGGTGACATCCCAAAGTCACAAAGAAGCAGACAATGCCGCCGCAGACCCTCGGCTAACTTTCCACCGAGACGTTGCGGAGATATAGAAACAGATGAAAGCCCACGCGTCTCCCCATCATCTGCTCATCACAGAACTGACCAATGAGTACACAGTCAACGCTATGGTGAGCTGTTCCATAGCTTCTGTTCGTCCCTGCCTATATTTATCGACACGTACTGACCGGCGACATGGTTCATAACACTACTCCTGTTTCCTGCATTAGGCGAGTGACTGGTAATTAACTGTGGGAGGTTTTGACCATTTGCTCACATTCTTTCTCTTGCACTGACAAGGGCCCTGCTTCGCACTGCTGCTGAAATTCTCGGTACCTCCCCCATGCTTTGGGGAAAACACTAACCTGCCCGAGAGCACGACAGGTGATCTCATTATGGAACCTTGAACCAGTAAGAAGCAGAGGTAGGCGCTCACCTCCAATGACCCCACAATCTATACGTGACATTCCCGGCTCTGGTCTGATCACAAAGAGAACTCTCTCACTCAAGGCGGGAGTTGAGCCTTGGGAAGATGCGTGCTCTTTCCACCCTGCAACACTGAGTCACCTGGTAACTTTGTGGACAGCTACTACACAAAAAGGCCAGAGATGCCCTCCTATCTGTCAAGCTCATGTTATCCCTATAGTGTGACTGAATCCCTGGTTACTACAACTTAAAGTTCACCCTGAAGAAGAGGAACTCTAGCTCCTAGCTGTATAACTGGTCATAGGTACTAGAGGCTAGATGACCTAGAGATCCCGAAATCGGGAAACTTCCTATAGGGGTTAGTTTTCCCACACAAGTGCTAAGCCTCTCTTAGGTTGCCGGTGAGCCCCGAGTGACTTCCTGACACAGGTTTAGCTCTTACCTTTATCTCCCCTTCTTTTATACTTTTTTTTTCCTTTCTATTCTCTGTCCCCTGCCCCCTTCCCCTCCCTCTTAGACCCTTTCCACTGAAAACTTGAGTATAGTATTGATAAACGCTCTTGTCCACTGAACATGCCTTCTACAGTGCGGTCATCGGCTCCTCTATCCCTCAAGGTTTACTCCCTGAATACTAAGGGCCTCAATATCCCTGAACAGCGCAGCACTGTTCTTGCTGAAGCACACCGCCATAGAGTTAAAGTAATATTTCTGTAAGAAACCCACTTTAAATTAGGCTATCCAATAGTCGATTTCCAGAGGTATATCATGCGACTTGTGCTGACTCCAAAATGAAAGGGGTCTCAATAGTGCTTGCTAAAACATTTGCATTCCGCCTTACTGACCAGGTCGTTGACCCAGAGGGCAGATTCCTTTTCCTGAAGGGGATCTGGAAAAATAGACCGGTGACTCTGGCAAACATATACGGTCCCAATTCTAGACAGGTGACCTTTCTGAAGGAGGTTCTCCTGAAGCTCATGTCATTCCAGACAGACCTTCTAATACTGGGGGGGAGACTTCAACATGGCCTTGGACCTGCTTCTTGATACTTCCACTGGTACCTCCTCATTTCCATTCTCTGCTTTACGTCAAGTGAAGCTTCACTTAACCTCTCTTGCGCTACATGACACCTGTCGCACTATGAACCTGCGGGAGAAAGATTATACATTTTTCTCGTCTCTGCATAACCGCTACTCGAGGCTAAATTATCTATTAATTTGCCAGACAGACCTGACCTGCCTCTATGATGCGACTATTGAGAGCATGGTACTCTCTGACCATCACCTGATCACACTGACTTTTTCCACAGAGGGAGACGTCTACCAGGATATGGAGATTGGATGCCTCCCTTCTTACTGAACCTGGGGACCTTGCTGACATCACACAGACCATTAGGGACTACTTTCGACATAATGACACGCCAGATGTGTCCCCCATGACTCAATGGGAAGTACATAAATGCGTGGTATGAGGGCATCTACTAGCCATCGCAACTAGGAAAAAAAAAGAACACCAAACCATGATTCGAAATCTGACAAAATAGCCTCGCTGGAAGCACAGCATGAATGCTCGCTGGCAAGGAGGGTAGCGAAAGACTTAGCCGACACATGAGCGTTTCTACTAGAAGAACTATTTAGAAGGGCATGGAAGCGGCAGGTGCTATCACAGAGGTTATTCTATGAGCAGGGCAATAAACCAAGGAGACTCTTAGCAAGGGTCACACAGAAGCGCACTCTCACATCTACTGTCCATCATGTAGTAGATACAGGTGGGGCAACCTATTCCAGAAACGAGGACATTGCTCATCAGTTTCACTCCTTCTATAGCAAACTGTATGATCTTAAATCACATGAACACAGACCTGTAGTGGAGAACACACGTTCGGATCGCATACTGGAGTTTCTTGGCAAATATAGCCCTCTGCGCTTTCTGCTAATGACTGGCAAGCCTTGGAAGCCCCGTTGTCTTAGGAAGAGTGGGAGGAGGCCTTGAAGGCCACGAAACCTGGCAAAAGCCCAGGGCCGGATGGCTTCTCGGCACAATATTACAAAAGTTTTGCAGATCTCTTGGCGCCGGGTTTCCTTAACGCCTTCAACACCCTCTCTTACACCCCTTGTACCTCGGGAAGCCTATTAGAGGCTTATATTTTGGTAATCCCTAAAGAAAATAAAGACCCCACGGATGTAGCCAATTACTGACCGATTTCCCTTCTGAATGTGGACCTCCAATTGTTTGCCAAGATCCTGACTGCCCCGCTCTCCTACCATGTGCCTGCTTGGGTGGGTCTGGACCAGGTTGGCTTTGTCCCTGAAAGAGATGCCAGGAACAACACCATCAAGGCCCTCAATTTACACCACTGGCTCACCTCTACCCAACGGGAAAGTTGCTTTCTGGCTATGGATGCAGAGAAGGCGTTCGACCGAGTGGCCTGGGACTATATGGACGCGGTCCTGGAGGCCCTGGGACTGGGACGCTGTATGCAGGCCTTTATTGGAGCGCTCTACGCCAACTCCAGGGCTAGAGTTCGGGTCAACGGCCACCAGTCGGATGCCTTCCCCATCTATAATGGGACCAGACAGGGATGTCCCCTTTCTCCCTTACTTACCTTGGAACCCCTTCTCCGCTGCATTCGAACGAATGCGAACATAAAAGGAATGGAGGTACAGCAACGGGAATATAAGATTGCCGCCTTTGTGGACGATATTCTGCTCTTCCTCTCATCCCCGTTGACGTCCTTACCTAATCTACTGCCATTTCTAGAACAATTTAAAATTATCTCAAATGTGAAAATTAATTACTCAAAATCTTTCACGCTAAACATCTCATTAACCCCTTAACTAGTACAACTCTGTCAGACGAACTTTCCGTTCCGCTGGAAAATAGATGCCATCACTTATTTAGGTATCCAACTCCCTAGTAAACTAAAAGATCTTTATGAAAAAAAACTTCTTATCAGAATTGAGAAATATACATTAGGATCGCCACAGGTGGGAAGCCCCCACCATCTCCTGGTTTGGATGGGCCTCAATTCTAAAGATGACGGTACTCCCCCCGTTTACTGTATAAGCTGCAGACTATCCCGATTCGCTTGCCCCCCCCTCCTTCTTTGCAGCTTACAAAAGGATGTGTAGGGCTTTTCTCTGGGGAACCAAGGCGGCACGAATTGGGTGGGCAAAGCTAGTATTACCAAAATCTGGAGGCGGAATTGGCCTTTCCAGACCTACAGAGGTATTACTGGGCAGTCCATCTGACCCGAGTAGTGGACTGGAGGCGCCATACAAGATGAAAGGGCTGGGTGTTGCTGGAGAAATTGATCTCAGGAGCTTCGCTTCGCTCCATTCCCTGGTTCCCGAAGAAACATACCGGCATCCATTCACTGTCATCCTCTTATCGGAGCAACCCTGCATGCCTTTGAAAGGGCATGCAAAGTGCACTCGCTTTCAGCTACAAACTGCGCGATCACGCCTATTAAAGGTAATCCAGACTTTCCTCCTGGAATGGCGAGGGCCTATTTAGCAGCAGAGTGGCCACACGCAGAAATGCAAGCCAAGCAGTTTTTCTCGAGGGGAAGGCTCCTCCGGCAGGGAGAGCTTGCAGCAACGTCTAAAACGAATGCCTCGTACACGCCATATGATTTTCCGACAACAAAACCGTGGATTTTTTTCAGAAGGATGTTGGCTCAAACTTGTCCTGCATACACACGGTCACACAAATGTTGTCGGAAATTCCAAACGTCAAGAACGTGGTGACGTTCAACACGTACTACGAGCCAAGAAAAATGAAGTTTAATAACCTCTTCTGCTTGATTCCGAGACTGTGTGGACTTTTGTGTGCGAAGGAATTGTGTACACACGCTCGGAATTTCTGACAACAAGTGTTGTTGTCAGAAAATTTGAGACCCTGCTCTCAAACATTTGTTGGTGGAAATTCCGACAACAAATGTTCTATGGAGCCTACACACGGTAGGGACTTTCCGACAACAAGCTCACATCCAACATTTGTTGTCCGAAAATCCTATTGTGCGTACGGGGCATAAGACTTTCCCCTTCTGGGCCTATATTCAACTCAAACACTACTTGGACAGTCCTGGAGAAAGCTGGAGGGAATGCTGCACACAGAAAGCTTTTTTTCTATGCATGAAGGTAGAAAAACCTTCAGCCTTCACAACCACTTTAGGGACTGGTAGGCTGAAATGCATGGCAAACTTGTTCTTGGCTGTAGATATTGGACTGTTATCTATTAGTTTTCAAAGATATCAGTATATTTAGAGATATCATTATTATAAAAGATTACAGATTTTATATTAGGAGATATCATTATATTTAGAGATATTATATTAAGGGATATCATTATATTCAGGGATAATATATTTAAGGATATCATTATATTTAGAAACATCATTATATTTAGAGATAGCATTTTATTTAGAGATATTATATTTATAAATATCATTTTATTTATAAATTACATTTTATTTGGGGATATTTTATTTAGAGATATCATTATATTTACGGATATTACATTATTATTATTCAGGATTCATATAGCGAGATATCCTTATATTTACAGATATTTTTATAATTAGGAATATCATTATACTCAGAGGTAATATATTTAGGCATATCACTAGATTTAGGGATATCATTATATTTAGGGATAATATATTTAAGGATATCATTATATTTAGAGAGAATATTTTATTTAGAGATATTATATTTAGAAATATCATTTCATGTAGGGATATTTTATTTAGAGATATCATTATATTATATGGATATTATATTATTATTATTATTAATACTATTCAGAATTCATATAGCGCAAACACTTTATATTTAGAGATATCATTATATTATATGGATATTACATTATTATTATTATTATTAATAATATTATTCAGAATTCATATAGCGCAGACACTTTATATTTAGAGATATTATATTATATGGATATTACATTATTATTATTAATAATATTATTATTAATATTATTCAGAATTCATATAGCGCAAACACTTTATATTTAGAGATAACATTATATTTACAGATATTATAATTAGGAATATCATTATACTTAGGGGAAATATATTTATGGATTTTACTAGATTCAGGGATATCATTATATTTAGAGAGAATATTTTATTTAGAGATATTATATTTAGAAATATAATTTAATGTAGGGATATTTTATTTAGAGATATCATTAAATTATTTGGATATTATATTATTATTATTATTAATATTATTCATAATTCATATAGCACAAACAGTTTATATTTAGAGATATCATTATATTATATGGATATTACATTAATATTATTATTAATATTATTCAGAATTCATATAGCGCAAACAGTTTATATTTAGAGATATCATTATATTATATGGATATTACATTATTATTATTATTATTACTATGATTCAGAATTCATAAAGGCGCAAACACTTTATATTTAGAGATAACATTATATTTACAGATATTATAATTAGGAATATCATTATACTTAGGGGAAATATATTTATGGATATCACTAGATTTAGGGATATCATTATATTTAGAAAGAATATTTTATTTAGAGATATTATATTTAGAAATATCATTTCATGTAGGGATATTTTATTTAGAGATATCATTATATTATATGGATATTATATCATTATTATTAATATTATTCAGAATTCATATAGCACAAACAGTTTATATTTAGAGATATCATTATATTATATAGATATTACATTAATATTATTATTAATATTATTCAGAATTTATATAGCACAAACAGTTTATATTTAGAGATATCATTATATTATATATATTACATTATTATTATTATTATTATTATAATTAATAATATTATTATTAATATTATTCAGAATTCATAGAGCGCAAATAGTTTATATTTAGAGATATCATTGTATTTACAGATATTATAATTAGGAATATCATTATACTTAGGGGAAATATATTTATGGATATCACTAGATTTAGGGATATCATTATATTTAGGGATAATATATTTAAGGATATCATTATATTTAGAAATATCATTATATTTAGAGAGAATATTTTATTTAGAGATATTATATTTAGAAATATCATTTCATGTAGGGATATTTTATTTAGAGATATCATTATATTATATGGATATTATATTATTATTATTATTAATATTATTCAGAATTCATATAGCGCAAACTGTTTATATTTAGAGATATCATTATATTATATGGATATTACATTATTATTTTTATTATTATTAATAATATTATTCAGAATTCATATAGCGCAAACACTTTATATTTAGAGATATTATATTATATGGATATTACATTATTATTTTTATTATTATTAATAATATTATTCAGAATTCATATAGCGCAAACACTTTATATTTAGAGATATTATATTATATGGATATTACATTATTATTATTATTAATAATAATATTATTATTAATATTATTCTGAATTTATATAGCGCAAACAGTTTATATTTAGAGATATCATTATATTATATGGATATTACATTAATATTATTATTACTATTATTCAGAATTCATATAGCACAAACAGTTTATATTTAGAGATATCATTATATTATATATATATATATATATATATATATATATATATATATATTACATTATTATTATTATAATTAATAATATTAATTATTAATATTATTCAGAATTCATATAGCGCAAACAGTTTATATTTAGAGATATCATTATATTATATGGATATTACATTATTATTATTATTAATATTATTCAGAATTCATATAGTGCAAACACTTTATATTTAGAGATAACATTATATTTACAGATATTATAATTAGGAATATCATTATACTTAGGGGAAATATATTTATGGATTTTACTAGATTCAGGGATATCATTATATTTAGAGAGAATATTTTATTTAGAGATATTATATTTAGAAATATAATTTAATGTAGGGATATTTTATTTAGAGATATCATTATATTATTTGGATATTATATTATTATTATTATTAATATTATTCATAATTCATATAGCGCAAACAGTTTATATTTAGAGATATCATTATATTATATGGATATTACATTATTATTATTATTATTACTATGATTCAGAATTCATAAAGGCGCAAACACTTTATATTTAGAGATAACATTATATTTACAGATATTATAATTAGGAATATCATTATACTTAGGGGAAATATATTTATGGATATCACTAGATTTAGGGATATAATTATATTTAGAGAGAATATTTTATTTAGAGATATTATATTTAGAAATATAATTTAATGTAGGGATATTTTATTTAGAGATATCATTATATTATATGGATATTATTATTATTATTATTATTAATATTATTCAGAATTCATATAGCACAAACAGTTTATATTTAGAGATATCATTATATTATATGGATATTGCATTAATATTATTATTAATATTATTCAGAATTTATATAGCACAAACAGTTTATATTTAGAGATATCATTATATTATATATATATATTACATTATTATTATTATTATTATAATTAATAATATTATTATTAATATTATTCAGAATTCATAGAGCGCAAATAGTTTATATTTAGAGATATCATTATATTTACAGATATTATAATTAGGAATATCATTATACTTAGGGGAAATATATTTATGGATATCACTAGATTTAGGGATATCATTATATTTAGGGATAATATATTTAAGGATATCATTATATTTAGAAATATCATTATATTTAGAGAGAATATTTTATTTAGAGATATTATATTTAGAAATATAATTTCATGTAGGGATATTTTATTTAGAGATATCATTATATTATATGGAAATTACATTATTATTATTATTATTATCATTAATATTATTCAGAATTCATATAGCACAAACAGTTTATATTTAGAGATATTATATTATATTTACAGATATTATAATTAGGAATATCATTATACTTAGGGGAAATCTATTTATGGATATCACTAGATTTAGAGATATCATTATATTTAGGGATAATATATTTAAGGATATCATTATATTTAGAAATATCATTATATTTAGAGAGAATATTTTATTTAGAGATATTATATTTAGAAATATAATTTCATGTAGGGATATTTTATTTAGAGATATTATTATATTTATGGATATTAGATTATTATTATTATTGTTATTAATAATTTTCAGAATTCATATAGTGCAAACAGTTTATATTTAGAGATATCATTATATTTACAGATATTATTATAATTAGGAATATCATTATACTTAGGGGTAATATATTTAGGGATATCACTCGATTTAGGGATAATATATTTAAGGATATCATAATATTTAGCGATATTATCTATAGAAATGTCATTTCATTTAGGGATATTTTATTTAGAGATATCATTATATTTACGGACATTACATTATTAATCTTCTTCTTATTATTATTATTTAGGATTTATATAGCGCCAACAGTTTATATTTAGAGATATTACTATAATTATGGATATAATTATAATTAGGGATAATATTTTTAGGGATATCGCTATATTTACAGATATTACTATAGTTATGGATATAATTATAATTAGGGATAATAATATTTTTAGGGATATCGCTATATTTACAGATATTACTATAGTTATGGATATCATTACAATTAGGGATAATATATTTAGGAAGATCATTATAATTTGAGACATTCCATTTAGCGATATCATTATACAGCATTTAGGAGGTTTTATATTTAGAAATATTATATTTAGAAAAACTCACTTTCCGCTTTGGAGATAATTTCTGTATAAAAATTCAGGTGAGAAATGTAAATTTATCAATAAAAGGGATCCAAGCTCCCTCCTACAGACAAGCTGTCAGAGAGGATTCTTTAGTAAATACATCTGTGAGTATTGCATCTGCTTCCTGTGACTCCACAACAAGGCCGGGCTCAGAATGGCTCTCAGTAAAGCACATGATGCTGTGTTGATGGTTAACTCCATCCCTGATGATGATAGTAATAAAAAAAAAAAAAAGTCCTATAGGCTCATTCACATAGGTGGTGGGAAAAGCAGGAAGCTTTTACTGCCCCTTCGACCACCCACCATGCAACCACATAGGGTTGTAGACAGGAGCGGTTGGTCCGTAAGGGGTGCAGGGGGGCCGCCCCCCCCCTAGTTTGCATGCGAGGCGCCGGACTCCTAGGTTTCTACGAGGTTTTTAATTTTCAAGCCACATGATTAGAACCGGAAATAAGTTGTAAGGAGTAAGTGGATTTAGAAAAAAAAATTTTTTATTAGAAAATTAGCATACAATATTATCATGATAGTTAAAATATGAGCATCTGGTGGGGACATGCTCATTCCAAGTACAAAAGCTACAAACACAAAATTATACATAACATTGCGACATGTCTGATATATAACATTGTTGACGCGTTTCGACCCATACAGTTGGGGTCTTTGATTTTATTGGATCTCTTTTAAAAAAGAAAGGAGAAAATATTGTTTTTTTTTCAAAATTTCCGCAATTTTTTTCGCTTATATCGCAAAAAATAAAAAACGGAGTCGTGAATAAATACCAAACTAAAGCTCTATTTGTGCAAACAAAATGATAAAAATTTAATTTGGGTACAGTGTAGCATGACCGCGCAATTGTCATTGAAAGTGCGAGAGCGCTGAAAGCTGAAAATTGGTCTGGGAAGGAAGGGGGCGAAAGTGCCCAGTATTGTAGTGGTTAAGTGTTACAGCATAGAGCAGCCTGTTCAC
The DNA here is from genome assembly GCA_028564925.1 of Lithobates sylvaticus. Taxonomy (NCBI): domain Eukaryota; kingdom Metazoa; phylum Chordata; class Amphibia; order Anura; family Ranidae; genus Lithobates; species Lithobates sylvaticus. The sequence continues at coordinate 622,544,571 of CM053027.1, read as the reverse complement.
CTAAATGGCCTACATGTAATGGTATCTGTGGACATTTTTTGTGCACTTTATTCACACGTTTTGTTGAGCGGCAAATGCACAACAAAATGCACGACAGTTACCCGCGCTCGGGGTCCCATTAAGAATGAATGGCCCTTGAGGAGCGTATATATTGGCACGTTTCCAGGAACGCATATTTCTTTGTGCATTTCTGGAAACGCCTTATTTAACCACTACAATACTGGACACTTTCGCCCCCTTCCCTTCCAGACCAATTTTCAGCTTTCAGCGCTCTCGCACTTTCAATGACAATTGCGCAGTCATGCAATGCTGTACCCAAATTACATTTTTATCATTTTGTTTGCACAAATAGAGCTTTAGTTTGGTGGTATTTATTCATGACTCCGTTTTTTATTTTTTGCGATATAAGCGAAAAAATTGCGGAAATTTTGAAAAAAAACTATATTTTCTCCTTTCTTTTTTAAAAGAAATCCAGTAAAATCAAATTTTGTCATAAATTTAAGCCAAAATGTATTCTGCTACATGTTTTTAGTTAAAAAAATCTGCTAAGTGTATAATAATTGGTTCGCGTGATCACGGACATATGTACGCAAATGATCATGTACAGATGTGTGCAGGTGATCACGGACAGAT